>JAMKCH010011672.1:0-28665 GCA_023653785.1 Ophioderma brevispina
CCGATGAAAGGCCACCATCCCTCCAGGATGTCCCATGAAGGCGGCAGGCTCTTTTGACAGAAGTCAAGAGTCTCTTTCCATCTGCTCCGCAAAGGGGCGATCGTCCGGATCAGCCCTCCCTTTCGGAGGGTTCTGGTCCACCTTCTTCCTAGTACCGAAGAAAACGGCGAATTGGCGGGCCATTCTCAATCGCAAGCCGCTCAATGTCTTAATCAAACCAGTGTCGTTTTCGATGGAGGGTCATTGGCTCGTGTTATGTATGTTGCCCAATCAAGGGACCTGGTGACGTCGCTGGACCGCAAGGACTGCCTATCTCCACGTGCCCCAATTCACACACCGACGAGACGATCATCCATGGCTCCGTTTCTTCGGTGAATGGAGAAGGCGTAACAACCGGGTTCGCATGCCTCCCCTCGGGTCTTCAGGTCGCACACCCCACCGCTCCGCAGTTTTCAATCACATGTTCACCCGGGGGGTGCAGGCCGTAGCAGCGTACCCTCCGGCGCCGGGGATCAATCTTTGTGTTTTATCTTTTTTATTATCAGGGACGACTGGCTAGTATACGGCACTTCCAGGGCGATGCCACGGCGGCAACTCGAGTTCGTGGAAGTGCGAACAGTGACGAGTCTGGGCTTCCTGGTCAATTACCAGAAGTCGCATTTCGTTCAGACCAGACCACGCATCATTCTTCTTCTTTCACACATGGGGCACGCATAGACCTGGTCCCGTCCTCACTCTTAGCTGTCCACGTCCCACCCTAGCGGGTTAGCTAAACATTGCACTTAACGTGTGCGAGTGGTGCTCCCGGAGCCCCACATGCGCCCTCGCAGTTCGCCTTGTCTCTGGTGGCTGGGGTGCTGATGTCCAGTTCTGGTAGACCTGTCCGACTGTTCGCCTTCATATAGGGCCCTTCTGTTGTCACCTTCTTGGCGCATTAACCTTACTACCCAGTCTGCAACCCCTTTCCATGGTTATCCCGATTACCTCATCCGTCACCGGGATAGCTGTAGTGGTGGATGCTTCGCCCAACCTCTTTGTTGTGGTGAAGTTCCACAGGCTTCTCGGACGCGTCGGAGGGGGGATGGGGCGGTCATCCTAGGGAGGATCGCGTGTTCGGCTCAGTGGTCGCCCGAACCAAAGCTTCCCTTCCACATCAACCTGCTTCGAACTTCAGCAGTGAGTTTTACAACACCCTCAAGGAGTTCGAGTCCAGCTGGTGGGCTTGCAAGGTTCATGATCCATTCCGACAACACGACTGAGTGGCCTAATGTGAAACAGGCCGGGGTGACCAGGTCCCCCACGCTCTGTTGCACACCATTCCACTTCTTATTGGTGCAGCAGCCGTGGGTAATCCTCGTTGCGGACGCACAGTCCCGGTGTTACAACATTCCTGGCCAGACGATCTATCTCGGAGCGACTGGCCAGCCCTGAAGAATGGTTCCATATCCCCACGGGGTCGTCCCAGATGATCTCGCCAGGTTCCTATTAACGCGTCGATAGATCTGCTCTTCGCGTCGCAAACCCCCCGGAATCACCCGCTCCCGGTGTTTTGCTCCCGGTACCGCCCGGACCGAAGCAGTCGCGTCGCTCTATCTATCAGTTGGGCGGGCGTGAACGGCGGACGCATTCCCTTCCTCTGCTACATCGCGTTCTTCACCCCTTTTCGCAAGTATCAAGGATGAATCAACGCCTCATGATAGGCCCCCCGTTTTGGCCTCGACTCTGGTGGTTTTCGCCCTTGGTAGACCTGCTCCCAGGTCGTCCAAGGCTGTAACCGCAGGTTCCGGACCTCGTCCGGGACATAAATCGGTCGGATCAATCGAATCTGAAGATAGAAGCACCTGAGGTTGACTGCCTGGCCCTGTCCGGAGATTGCGTCTCCAGAGGAGGGCCTTTTAATGGTATGCAAATCTCACGTCGCCCAGGGTGTCTCATGATTTTTTGCGCTGTTGTTTATGTCCTTGATTCGATTCCCGCAATCCTGATGTGACGATTTGCATCCTGCACCGCCTCCTAATACCTCTTGCTAATCTGGGGCGATGTTAAGGCAACTTGTTACATCACATCGGATTGAAATTCCTGTATAGTCATGTAGAACAGTGGTGTTCTAATGACTTGTAAGGAATGCTTGCTTCCTTCTCCCGATGTTGATGTCCCGGCCCGTCCCCCCGCCCCCCCCTGCAGGATGTTTATCTTGTCGAGGGTAAGACAAAAGAGGAAGAGGATTGTGGTATGACGTCACTTGGGGAGTGTCGTCATACAGGGTGATCGAAATGAAATATATTTTATGTGGGAATATAATTTCACATGTGAGGTTCTGCATTGCCTAAGACAATGCAAATGTTTGACATCAACACGAGAAGTTAAGCAAGCATTCCTTACGAGTCTTTAGAACACCACTGTTCTTACAATTTATTCGAATGAATTGTTATGATGTATACACCTATGGTACTCATCACGTCCTGACTACAACTTATTGGTTTTTGGTAATTTTGTTTAACAGTATATTAGTACCTAACTGGTTTCAATTTAATTACCGTTTTCTGTAGATAAGATTTTTTTGCTATTAAGCCTTCCCCCCCCTTTTTTTTTTGGTAATATTTTTTTTTTTTTTTTTTTTTTTTTTTTTTTTTTTTTTTTTTTTTTTTTTTTTTTTTTTTTTTAAGTTTTGTAAAATAATCCTTAGTATTTGTATTTCTTAGCCCATTGTTTGTTTTTACTCTGGTCCGTGTCTTTATTGGCGTTAGTCTATTCTGAATTGTCAACACATCTTGTCTATAGGTTATTGTTTCACTTTTAATACACGGTTCTCATTTGTCTCTTAACTTCTTCCTTTTTCTTTTCAACCTACCTCATCCAAATCCAACCCTCTCTCAAGTTTCCCTCCCCCTCTCTCTCCTCACACACACTTTCTCTTTCTCTCTCTCTCCCTCTCTCTCTCTCTCTCCTCTCTCTCCTTCTCATTCTCTCTCTCTTTTCTCTCTCTCTTATAACCCCCCTCCCCCCTCGCTATTATTTTCCTTTGACCTATTCTTTTCAGTATGCCATGCCCTGCTATATAGAACTGCCATTTAACCACCAGCTTTTCAGGACGAAGACTTCCGCTCATCATTAATTGAATTTTTTCTTTTTCACCAACACTAAATTGAACATCATCAACTTAATTTGCTTTGCATCAGATATCCGTTACTTACTCACAACCCATATCATCTCAAACATGTGACCACCCATCCTTCACCACACCCACCAATAACTCTGGTTCTGACTCCTGCTATCACACTGACGACAGCTTTAACACACTAATAAACCATCAAGCAATGACACATTTTCCATATTCCATTCACCGGCCGTAATATCACAAAATCATATGAAGAAATCACTAACTACCTTGATCACCTCAACCACTCTTCTCTGTCTTAGCATTTTCAGAAACATGGCTTACTGACACCAAGTCACCCCCTCACTTTGATGGCTACACGTACATTTCAGGAGCACTCACTGGCCAGAGGAAGGGGAGTTTGTCTTTACAGAAAAAATCACCTCTCATACAAAATCATCGACTCAACACCAGAACCAGAATTTGACTCACTTTTCATCGAACTCACCATTAACACCAACAATAGACCCAAACACATAACTGTCGGAGTTATATACAGACTGCATGAACACACAATCCAAAATTTTAACAATAGCTTCGAGCAGCTTCTCACTGAACTAAATAAAACCAACCGTGATGTCTATATTGTCGGTGACTTTAATGTCAATCTTCTCAATTATTCCACTCATCCACACAGTAATGACTTTATTAACACATCACTTGCAAACTCTTATATCCCTAAAATTAACAGACCTACAAGAATTACGCATAACACAGCCACGCTCATTGATAACATTATCACCAACTCCACTGACACAGACTCCACACCAGGGATATTTGTCACTGACACTACAGATCACTTCCCAATATTCCTCATTACATCATTTAAGCATGAGCATGCCACAAAAACAACAATCACTAAACGTGATCACAGAGATCACAACATTCGCACATTTAAAAAAAACCGTAGACTCAACACTGAATCATGGGAACATATACTCACAGAAAATGACCCTAACATAGCGTACAGCAACTTCATTACAACTTATACGAAGCATTACAACGAATCATTCCCCTTACAAAAGAAGACCCTAAAAAATCGTAACCATAAAGAGCCCTGGATGACAACTGCAATTTCCAAGTCAATCAAACACAAGCACAGCCTCTATAAAACATACCTGAAGAAAAACACACCAGCAACCAAACAACAATACAAACAATACAAAAACAAATTAACTCACATTATTCGTATTGCCAAGAAAAAACACAACACAGAACAAATTCAGAAACTCAAAAATGATCTCACCCAAACCCGGACATTCCTCAACAACATTCTAGGTAGGAAGGTATCCACTAAACAAATCCCCCTGACCTTTTCACTCATAATAATAGCAGACTGACCAGCTTTGACATTGCTAATGCATTCAACGATCCCTTCACTAACCTGGGAAAAAAACTTGCTCACAAAAGTCCACCTGCCATTAATCATTTAATAAACACCTTCAAAAAAACACATTCACTTCAATTTTTCTGAATCCATTCACTGTAGATGAAATGCCACAAAACTTCGCCACCTATAAAACCTGGTAAAGTGCTGGTACCGACAAGACTAGATCTGGGATTGCTAACAATCAATGATAACATAATACGCCTCTGATGCAATATTTTAACCAATCACTTCCTCACCGGAACTTTTCCAGACCACCTTCAATTAGCCAAAGTCATTCCAATTTACAAAAACAAAGATGCATATAACATTGCAAATTACAGTCCCATTTCGTTTCTTCCATCTTTTCAAATAACTTGAAAAAATCATGTCACACGTCTGTCTTCATTCTTCAATAAGCACAACATTCTTGTCGAGGAACAATACGGTGTTTTAGACCAAACGCTCAACTTACATCGCACTCCTTGAACTAACAACTAACTCAACCTTGCACTAAAAAATAACTCCACCCCATGGGGGTATTCCTGGAGCTCTCCAAGGCTTTCGACACTATTTGATCACAACATTCTTCACAAGCTTTCTCCTTACGGTGTCCGTGGAGTAGCCTTGAGTGGTCAGGAGTTTATCTTACTAACCGCTCACAATCAGTCTACGTACACTCCATCGCATCATCAATCAAACCTATCGCAGTTGGCGTCCCATCACGGCTCAATCCTGGGACCCCTACTTTCATCATTTACTGAATGACATCACCAACCTCTCTAACCACTAAACTAATCTTAATTTGCAGATGACACAACATTTCTTCTCCTCAAACTCTAATATAATGCACTTTTTAACAATGAATCTGAACTCGCAAAAATCACAAACTGACCTGTTTTCGGCTAACAAACTTTCTCTCAATGTTTCAAAAACTAACTACATCTTTTCCTCTACACACAATACCATCACAATCAAACATTAACAATAGATCACCAGACAATCTCCCAGGTAACATTCAACCAAATTTTCTGGCATTACATCGCCGACAAACTTAATGGAACGAACACATCAACTCTGTCACTACCAAAGCGTCTCAACTCAATTGGGACAATCTACAGAGTTAAACACCCCCCTCCAGACTACACCTTAAAACACTTTACAACAACACTAGTTCTCCCAATACCTTAGCTACTGTAAACATCATTTGGGCCTCCATATCATTCATGTCACCAAACCAAACTAAATCACACAGAAATGGGCCTTTCGCACATCACATACTCACCCCCTAGAACTCACACTTTGCCATTATTTCACTCACTGAAAACACTTAAATTAGAAGCCTCTCAACCAACTTCAAACAGCCGCGCTCTTCATGATTGACTATCACAACAATCATTTTACCTCCGAACTCAGCAATTACTTTTACCACTGAACAACAAATCCACAGCTTATAACACCAGACAGCTACAAACTTCATCTTCCCCTCCCAAATCTACCTCGTGAAAAGCACTTTATTCAGTATCACGGCGCAAAACTTTGGAATGATCTCCCCTAATCCTCACACACCGCAACGAAGGAGAAGGATTTGGGGAAGAAAACATTAGGTTGGGGGATGGAAAGTTGTGTGGGAGGTTGTGTGGTTGGGGGGGGTAGGAGGGATGAGAGAAAAGAGGGATTGAAAGGGGGAATTGAGAAGAGGGGGGAAAGTTGGTGAAGTGGAGTGAAACAATTTTACAAACAAAAATACTTTCAAAGCTCAACTGAAAAAAACTTTCACTCAACTACAATTTCTTATTAAATTACTTCCGTGTCCCTTATTTCCTCTCCTCACTTCATTCTCATCTCATTTCTTCTCTTTCTCCTTACTTACCTTCTTCAACCGCTACCTCTTCAACCTCTGCTTCCTCATTATCAAGAAGTATCCATACCTCAGGAAAAAACAAGATATGTTGAAAAGTCTGTCTTTTCTTGTCCAATTCCTGTCATTCCCGTTAAGTGTTTTGTTTTAGTTAGATAATGTTTGTGTTTCTTGTTATGTAATATCTTACCTAATGTAATATTTTAACATCATCCCTTCCTTGTGTCATTTTGTAATTTTGGTAATTTATTGGTAATTGAATATATTTTTACCTTTATGAATCACAGGGCCAGTAATAACTATCAGCCCTATCGGGGTTTGTCCATTTACTGGTCCTAGCATATCATATTCCGCACCTGTTCGTTCTTAGTAACAGTTTAATAACTGAATTCCCTCATGTATTATGTATTATTATATAATATACTGTATTATACATTCTGTAACGTACGATATGATTCTGTTGAATAAATTGACTACTTGTACTGGGAGCCCAGTGAATCTCGGCCAGCAAATTGGCGAGGGCTGGTCACACCACAACAAAACACAAGCCGTGCAGCTTTGTTTTGGAGGCGCTTCAAGCGCTGTATATCTTTAGCGCGCGCGACATAGAATAAAGAATTTGCATAATCCAAACGGAATATGACCAACCCTCTGACCGCTGCTGTGACAAGCTTCTTGTAGTATATGACAGCGACGGATGCGCCCATAGATTGGCGTATATGGAAAATGAACAAATTTGCACACGGGAGGTTATATTGAAGACATGTTCAGAGACGAAATCACCGTACAACACCAAGGTTTTTGACAGAAGATTTCGATGAAATGCACACATTACCAAGTTTAGTTTGATTTTCGGAGCTTGGACAAACGTCATTGCTGGCAAACCAATACATCTGTTTTGTCCTGATTGAATCTGAAGTGTTTTTCAAGCATCCATTTATTTACCTTAGCACACAGACGTTTATTTGGCAAGAGCACGTTCACAGTCACCCGCGATCCTAGGATTGAACTCGGCTAATGGCTGGATGTCGTCCGCAATAATGCATGAAAATACCGTCGCATGCACGAACCTGTCACCAACAGGAAGCGGGTATAGTAATGTAAATGCTTGGGGCCAATTATGAGCCCTTTGGAATAGAGTATGTGAGGTGATAATTATCTGGAAAACGTGGTTCTTGACGGTAACTTTACATTGCGGTTTCGAAGATAGGAAACAAACCATGTTAACAGCCCACCCATACAATATATAGTTTGAAGTCAATCAAGAAGGACACCATGATCCACCGGTTCGAAGGCGGCCGACAATCTACAAGCCATGAGAACCGCGTTACCTTGATCAAGAGATTGCAAGATGTAATTCTTAATTTTCAACAAAGCAGTCTCAGTTAAGTGGTGCCGTCCTATAGGCAGACTGAATATTGTTTCACCACGGCAATTGCCGTCATACTATCTGTGACCTGACCTTTCGCCGCCTTCTCCCACTACTTTTTGACAGAAAGGTTTATACTCGCAACAGGGCGATAGCTCTTAAAGATTAGGATCCATGGTATCCTCGTTGATCCGGGTGTTATGATTAACTGTTTCAAGCTTGAAGGGGAATTATTTGAAGTAAGTAAAGCGTTTGACAATAGCTGTTATCATTGGACGCATTGGGGGTGGGAAGGTTTCCTTAACTACCAAGAGGGCATTTCCTAACTCACCAAGAGGGCATCAACGTGGGAGAGCGTGGCCTATCCGGTTAGGGTGCTTGCCTCTGGCGCAATTTACCATAAAAATTTCCCGGGTTCGAATCCCGGGTGGGGTCGTGGCACTTGCTGGGATTTATTCGGGTACTATCACTTCTGGATTTGATCTGTATACCCAGCGATTGATTAAATACATAACACCGCTCTCCTCCAATGGGTTCACTTGGAATTGGGCAATGGATCATGAAGCAATCCGTCCTTCGGATGGTGCGTTAAGCCGTCCGGTCCCGGGTACCGGAGTCCACAACTGTACGTGACATCGCAGTCATTGCGATAAAATTAGGGTGTAAACCCTTATTGTGTCCAATCCGCCCCAGCCTCACATAACGGGCTCCATTTGGAGGGTCCGTATCATGTATACACCGTCCCCGGATCGGCACACTAGCTGAATAAATCCCTGACACCACCAACTAAGCCATTACCAATGGACTGGTGGACACGAGCAAACAACAACAAGAGGGCTTAGAGTCCATTGTAGCACGACTTACTATAAATTCATTATAGAATTGCGACATCATCAGGAGTGACGTGGCTTAAACTACACATACTTAAATGTACATTGTCCATGGGATAGCAGTTAGATCTTGCACAAGCATTACTGACTTAAACATGTCCGATTTTCTCAACTTTCCTCTACGTAAAAAGTCAAGAAACTGAATCTGCCAGAATCTTCTTTGAGATCAGAGAACTTTTTGAGTCTATTTAACAAGACAGTAATTGTTTTTGGACATTCCTTAACGGAACATTTTCACATTTATAGTAAAGTAGGCCTTTTAGTCGTTAGTAATGGTCTACCGACTGGTCTTTTTGTTGTCCTTGAAAGCAGTCTCATCGGCTTCAGTGCGACTTTCTTCCTTTACGCTCAAGACGACGACAGACACGTCTGTTCTGTGAATGTTGTTGTATTACCATGGCAGTCGTGGCTTGATGGTACGTGTTTTAGTCACCACAGGACAAACCCTCATCAAGGACAGAAGATGTAATAGATTCATATGAAGCAACGAGAACCTCCAGGATCTTCACTCTCAGGAATTCCTCAAGCGTTCTTCAAGCAAGGTATTTAGTTCATTTCGGTCAATTTTTGCCACATACTCGCGAGAGGTAATGGTGTCTACCAAAGGCGGCTTTAGCATTTAAAATGCATGACACCACACGAAATGATCCGATAATGTAAGATTATCAACTCGACGTTCGAAGAAGATTGTCATCAGGCGAGCGATATAAGGTCTATTATATGACCTTTAATATAGTTGGTTCTAGTACAAACTGATTAAATCGTGTTTGAGAGAAATATTGATGAAAATTTCTTGTATCACTTTTGTCAGGTTCGTCCATATGCACATTGAAATCGCCTAGACGGCGACTTTTTTGGGAGTGACGGATCTTTCATCGAATGAATTCATCCTTCAATAATTCAGAAGTTTTTAAAGCCTTAACCCGTGAAGGATACGGCCGGTAGATACATATTAACTTTATATAGCCGTTTGATGGTAGCAGTGTCAATGATTCAAAGGTACAGAATTGAGCCCGCTGGAGCTAGGCATAGATCTAAAGACTTTTTGTACAAGATTGCAATTCCTCCACCATAATTTACACTTAAAAATTCATCTCCAGGATGAGTACATGATCCTATAACCACCAAGTCATCCTTAGCTAACCATGTTTTCGGTGATCACCATTACATCAACCTATGAAGCAATACATGGTCAAGCAGAGTGACATCTTTGTTGCGGACGGACTGGGCATTCCACAATGAACGGTAAGGTTTGACAATGGTTTGGAGCATGGAAGTGGACGAAGATTGGATGTATTAATTGTAGTCTTTTTATATGTACGAAGAGGCTTTGGAAGTCTGTTAGTTACACAACTTTTCTATTTTTCCCTCTTTTTCGACGGCAGCCCTGTTTACCCATATGTGTTTTTGAACGTCGACCAAATATGTGCTATTTTCTCCAAGTTTTTTCAGACACATGATGATTACCATTAATTGCAGAGTTTTCAGCTCTATTATACGGTCTAGATGATTCCATCGTTCTCCTGGCCAGAGGACCCCCAGTAATAACAACTAAGTACTAGTTATATAGTTTAAACATAGCCCTAGAGTACTTTTAGAGTACATACCATCAATGTTAAAACAATGATAATTATCCACCGGTCAACCAATCACGTCCGTTGTAATCCTGCGGATGGACGAAGTCAAATGCAATGAACTGTAAACAGTTTGGGCAGATAAACGGGTATAAACGACGAAAAACCACAAATTAATAGGAGAGGTTTCATTTGGCTGCCTGTTTAGGCGCTCAACATAGATTCTATTCTACAGCAAGTAACGTACATGACTTTCATGTGAAAACCTTTTGGCATCAAGTTCAAAAAGGTCGCTTCAGTCTTATAACAAGTTGACGGACATCCTTCATACAAACGGGAATGTTGAAATGCAAGCTCTACAGCACACAAAATTGGTACAGTGAAAAATGCCACTTAACTCGACTTTTTGAAGTCCATAAACCCCAACAGAAGTCTGTGTGGGATATAGTAATCTTTAATAGAAAGTGTAAATTCATTTATTATCTGTTCTATTGATACCAAAAGATTATAACTTTTGTGAAAAATCCATACAGGTACCGGCAGCTTCCAAAAGTTTTTACTTTTGAACGTACTTTCCTACGGGCCTGCAGGTGGGGTCTATTACTCCACCCTGTTATCTTCATTGTACTAAAGTATCTGCTCAGGCAGTTGCATTCGACCCTTTCTGAACATTCGAGCCAAATTTCAAACCAATCTGCGAGCACTTTACCTATAGGTACCTAACAATATGTGGCAGGTAAAATATCTATAACCCAGCCGTCCAGCGTAATCACGCGTGCTTATGCTCATACAGACTGCAAGGGTTGCCAAAAAATATCAGCCCCATTTCCGAGGGCAGACGCGCGAAAAAAAGTTGTCCGACAAAATAAATAGCGCTCAAAATTTAAGTTAAGGAGCATTTAAACCGTACTTTTTGCGTTTAATTTTGCGACTAGCAATTTCACTTGAAACAAATCAAGATCAAATTTCTCAAATTGAGCACAGTGGTTCGAACCTTTCGCCGAGGAGAGGATTAGGAAGCATCTGTAACCACTAACTAGGCGAGTGGATTTGTTGGCGTGTTTGGGATTTTAATTGCAATATAACCTTCAACGGAATAAAGGCAGCTCATGCGTATAAACAATCATCCATTCACGTAACAATAGAAACGATCAAAATTTCATGCAAGATGATACTGTGATACAGGAAGTTAACTAAAGAAAGAAAATTTCGCTTCCAGAAAGGTGCTCACTATCTTTTCTTTTTATTGTAGTCGCAACTGATTGACAGCAGCCTTATCACCCGTTTACACGGCTGCCACACGACCCTACGGGCGGTGTTGTTGATTGATTTAAATGCGTGTTTGTAGCAAGAACCTCCATTGTGTGATGTAAGAACAACTTAAATACTTGCCAAATAGTATTTATCTGCTAATTTTTATAATGTCGTATATTGAAAGTGAAAATAGCCAAAATTCGCGATTCGCTTTGGGCATTGCTGTTCCCGGACAGAGAAGCCACAGTCGCCCAGTTGGGCTACAAAATCGTGGATTTGGCAACCTTGGTGATCATTGCACCGGCTTGGGCGTGCGTATGTTTATGCACTACTTCCTTAGCGCTGGGCACGGCTCGCGGTAATGGCTGAGAGAAATTGTAAATAGACTAGTGTGTGAATATCCAATTCAAATTTTTTACAAGTTTGTCACTGCTCGCGTGGAAGCTTGTGGTAATAGTGCATGAGCTAACCATCCCACAAGGAGCATTCTTGGTATCACTGGGGGGGGGGGCAAAGAGGCACTGGTACCAGGGGATTCCTAACACTATGCGTACACAAAAAGGTATGATGGCCATTTGTAGGGGTAGCTTAAGCGAGCTAGGGGATCGCAAAAATTATACAGGGGTCAAAATTGAAAAGTGGTCAAAGGTTGTGACTTACATACCAAATTGTTCGTATGATCACAAGGGATTAAAACAAATTGTATAGTTTGTACTATCTCCGATGACCCCTATGGCGTTATAAGCCGAAACAGTTATTATAGGTCAAAGGTTAAATTTAGCTATACAGGGGTGGCAAATACTATATAGAAAGCCTTCAATTTCAGTGGAAACGGTCTCATATTATTTGTAATTATCACAAGTAAACATAAGTATAGTTGACAATGTACATGTATAGTTACCAAGTTACACCCAACCAACCATACCCCTACGAGGTATAGGGGTAGTACTAAGAGGTGAGTAAATGTTCATTTCACATTGCAGATGGTCGAAACTATTCCTTATTTTAATTGTGTATTATATTTGTGATTTTGTAGTTTTAAACTGGTAATTAAAGCATTTTTTAGTATTATGGCCATAATAGAATGATCGAGGAACGTATGGCTATCAACTAGACATCCGAATGCGCTCAGTTTAAGCCATCGGACTGAAGAGGATCAGCAGGGTAGGCCATTTGAGGCTTCATTTGGAGCCAATATTTAAATTGCAATTGGTGTGAATTAATCAAAAGTATGAACGTGAGTGGTTCCGTAAAGCTCATGAGCATAAGAAGGTACCTAATTGATGGAACATAGTATTGGTTATATATTCGCAATTTAAACTAGGGCGAATTTACTGACCTGTGATGTTATCGTTCGTGGTGTTAAGTTTGGATTTAACAACTTCAAAATGCTCACTTTTATTACACACCAAAGTTATCAAGACACAAAGGAATTTCTCCGGAGCATCATGAACATATTAACTTTGTTGTCACCAGTTCAAATTCAATAATCGTTGGCTTCCCACTACATATAGACAATATACAAATACTTATGGATATAAGAGGGAGATAGGGAACAATATTTTCCCGAGGGTACCCCGAACCGAAGGGTGAGGGGGGTGATAGGCCTGGCCCTCCATTTTGACAGCACCTCGTAATAGTGCTGCCTAAAGAAAGGAAAAATCATTCAACCTCAGGAAAAAACCAATCGTTCCCACAAGAAACTCCACTATCCCAGTTGTCATCAAAAACTAAATACCTGTAGTTAACTCAACTTTTTAAAAGTATATGTGCTTATATATTGTGTATTATGTTTGCTTTTCCTTTGCATTGTGTGTTTCAAAGGTTGTCTATCTCAATGGTTTACTTTGTTTATTTTAATATTGAAATGGCATATATTTGAAACCTTTAAAAAAAAAATATCATATCTTATGACTATTTGTATGTTAACATGGAAAGCAACGCATTCAAGCTATGCTGAATGTTAGCGGTTTCTTATACTGAAATAAATTAAATAATAAATAAATAATTTGTCATACCGTCTTCTCCCGCAAATATACATAAGCGATTGAGCCTCAAAATCTATATTAACAACAGCTGATTGTGGTGTACACCGGTACAGAATTAAATAAAGTATCAAACATTTTGGGTTTACGCGTCAAACTGTACAGTTTTGATTGGTGCACAATAGTACGCTATCAAGGTGGGACTTCACAGGGAAAAGAAATTTTTTTTATCTCAAGTAGGAATTTTGATACGCACGTATAGAAATTACAGAATCAAATAAAATACTTTTGCAGTTAATACACAGATTTCAAGCCAGCCAAATGCAGGTTATGTTTAGAATCCTTGCAAATAGCAAAACTACCAATATGAATTCGATTTTTTTTTTCGATGTTTCGGATCAGCAAATCGTTGCTTTTCCTTTAGTGCACAATGGGAGGTTGTCCATGGGACCTTCTCACTAATTAAACGCACTTTGACCGATTTTAATTTTGGGTATGAAAAGAAGCGCATTTAAAGTCAATTACAAAAAAAAAAAAAACAAATCGGCGCAAAAATCCCACGCGTAAAGCGGCCAGCACGAAACACAAATTTTGAGGGTCATAGGAACCCCCGGGCAATTAAGTGTTAAGGTTACAAAATGTCCTAATCTGTAGAAAAGTTGCCATATTGTCCGTTCTAATCATAAGGATTCAAAATGTGCTAGTTTTTACCCAGTTACGACCCTGCTTTTTGAGATATAGGTTAAGAATGTCTAACATGGTAAAAAGGTCACTCTCAATTTATACAGGAGGTCAACATTAAAGTACTCGATTTTAAATACTTGAAAAAAGTAACAAAACTAAAAAAAATAAAAAGTTATGTTTTGATTATGTGAATGTTTACTTACCCAGATAAGGTCAAAGAAGGTCATTGCCAATCATCAGGATTATGTTGCCAATGACCTATATTTTGCCCCACATAGCATGATAATATGCATGGCAGATGTTACAACTATTCCTTACTATGACACTTTAAGCTACATGTGCAACATTGATGTTAACCAAAATTGAAGCAATTTTGGATTTTACCCTGTACAAAACTCTCCTAGGCATTGATGTTAGGGGGTCCATGACGCAGGGATTGTGTGTGTGTGGGGGGGGGGGGGGGTGTGACGATGATGTTTTGATCCAGTTCTATGGCTCCCGCTGTAATCGAAACTATATGCAGCTTAATGTTCATATATTGTAAAACCAATACAAAGGGGATGTGGCCCTTTAGTGATCCGGATTGACTGGCCGGATCCGATAAAATTCATTGCAGTCCAATATCCATGTGTATTTTGTCATTGCCGAATATATAAAGCGAAATACACTGTTGAATTCAGTGGACACGTGCCAGTCACCAGGGTCAATAAACGGCTAACTCTAAACCAATAAAAAATGGGGGGTTTGTTTTATATACTAATACAGGGTGAGTCCAGCAGAAAAACTTGACCCTGATTGTGTCCGCCATTTTTAAATTTTAGGTAACATATACCTAACATATGTGCTATCATCTGAAAGCTTAGTTCATTATCTTTAACTTACTGCAAAGATCATTAACATCTAATTGGGTATAGACCGAGGTACAGTCGTTGAATCAAGTATTTGACTTTTTTCCACGGATTCATATTAAAAGGAACGGCGTTCAGCTAAGTAAATCAGGTGTCCAGAAGAAAATCGGGTTATTTTTTGACTGCAGAATAAAATGTGACGCTACTTAACTCCACAAATTTCAGTCACAATTTACAATTAATTCCCTCTTAACGTTTATTCGTCCTCATTACTGATATAAATCATTTGAAAAATAAATTAACATGCAACAGTTTCTGGAGGAGTTGAATGAATCATGCCGTACGAAGGAACAGATATCGTTGACAACCTTTTGGGGCTTTTAAGTATTGTCCATTGACATAAACATAGACATCCCTAATCTTCATTTGGGGAGTCATTTGCTTAGTTTGCCGCCGTGCATTTAAATGGGAATCCGTGGATGGGGAAAAACTACAAAAGACTGTAGCTCGGCCTATATTTAACCGATTGGAATTATCTTTGCAGCAAATTAAAGATAATGAAATGGGCTTTTCGATGGTACCATATATGTTAATTTAAAAATTAATATGGCGGACACAATCATGTTCAGGTTTTTTACTCACCCTGTATGATGAAATTCGCCAAAGTGCACCTTATTTTGCTTTATATTTGCGCACTTTCGTTTCTGCAATGACGCAATGACCGCCGACTGGATAGAGCAACCACACCCTTGAGAGAGAGAGGCACCGACATACCTAGTATGACGTCAGAATTTCGTAGACAGTTGATCATGGTACTAATGGCTATATATGGTCATGTCAGATTGAAGCACAGTGTAGAATAGTCGAAAATTTGAAGCAAAAATTACGAATATCTATTTCATGCGATGTGCCAATAGATTTTGCATATGTTGGCCTCCATAGCTTGTGACCTCTGAGGTAGAGGTTTTCATAATGCATTTGTGTTCCATTGTACATTTATCGACAAAGTTTGAGATAAAGGCTCTTCACGTTAAGGTGTTAGATGTGCCAATAGATTTTTATACGTTGGCCTCTGTAGCCTGTGACCTTTGACCTGTGGGGTCAAGATCGTCATAATGTCATAATCTGTGTGGCGCGATACATAGATTTACCAAGTGTCACCAATTTATATATTGGCATCTGTAACTCCCTACCTTTGACCTATGCGGTCGAGGTTATTAAAAAGCACATCTATTATGTTCCGTGGCACACATGTCCATCACGTTTGAGCTTTAGAGCCCTTGTCATTTTAGTGCCCAAGTATTTATATAATATTGGATGGCTGAGGTTGATAACAGAAAATATCGCCCGAGCCTAGATCAAATATCGCGCGAGTCGAAGACGAGCCTGATAAGTTCTTGGCTAGAGCGATATTTTCTGTTATCAACCGACAAAGTCATGTAATATTATAATAATTATTATTATTATTATGCAAGATGAAGCTGACTTGACAAAAATAGTTTTAAAGGTGATCCTCATTGCTCGGACAGGCCATATATTAACATTTTAAGTGACCAAGGGGTTTTCAATCCCGTTGGTGCCCAGGGACCCATGGGACCCTCCTAAGGAAACCACGTTCCCGAGGGAATTTTTGAACGACTATTTTACCACATTGTGACAGGGTATAAGGACAACCCCAAATCAGCAATAAAAAATGAAATTGTTATTGGGGCTCAAATTAGGGGCAAAAACATTGTTTTCAAAACACGCGAAAAAAAAGGGCAAAAAGACGGAAAATTCAAATAAGACTTGCGCTTACATCAAACTTTTTGAAACACTATTTATGTTGATATCTACTCTAGGAAGACCCAAATTACATCGATTAACACAAAACTTGAAGGGTTAGGACTCCTTGCTTTTTAACGGGTTGTTGCAAAGTACACATCATTTCCCATAGACTTTGGACCGTAACGGTTTTTTTTAGCAATGTCAACAATGCATTGTTTGTTTTCAGCACATTAAAGGGTTAATATTTTAGGTTTACTATTATTGTTTACATATATGTATGTGTGAAAAATCTTATCCAGCAAAAAAAATTGCTTTGGTTATTTTATTTTTTCATTATCTCAGTTGACTTCCGTTAGTGGCCAAGGGGGGGGGGTTCCATGGGACCCTCACTAATTAAAACTCATTAAACGGCTGGCGATTTTAAATTGTTTTGGTATGAAAAGAAGCGCATTTAAAAGTCTGACAATTACAAAAATATTTCGGCGCCGAAAAAAAACGCCCCGCGTTTAAAGCGGCCCCAGAGCAAAAAAAATTTGGAGGGTACATAGGAACCCCCCCCCCCCCCCCCCCCCCCCCCCCCCCCTCCCCCCCCCCCCCCCCCCCCACCCCCAGGTGACTTAAGTGTTAAGCTATTAAAAAGAGATTGCTAGGATCAGAAAATGTACATTTAAATATATTTTCCAAAAAAAAATAATCGTTGTAATCATAGCCGCCTATAAACCAAAAATAACCCTATATTCCCCCCCCCCCCCCCCCCGTTTTTTTTTTTTTTAAAAAAAAAAAAAAAAAAAAAAACCGCTTAAGCTTTCCTTCTCTGACATTGGCAAATTCGTGTTGTGACGTAGGCGAGTGTGTAAGTCTTGTTGGCAAGCATCTTCCAATGTAAAGGAACCCCAAATCGCTCCTTTTTCATGTGTTGAATATTCGCCAATATAAACGATAAATGTGGTTTAAATGTTCTTTGATCTCTGTAGATTGTAATTATAATTCCCGGCTTCATCAGTGTACAAGAAATTGTTGAAAAAATCGCTTGAATTTCCTCGCTTACGATGATCGTGAGTAGCAACGCAGAGCTCGACGCCAGCCTGTGTACACGAAAGTGACTGAGATTTTGACCACCACTTAATGATCATGGAGCATGAAAAACCCTTTGAGGTTAGTGAGAGAGACCTGCCCCTGGAGACAGCTGGGTGGTGGTTCAAAAAAAACCGCGGCGTTAAAGAAACGGCTCTTCCATTGATTTGCGTTACACCTCTTATGCTAACGATGGAATGGCATGAGGTATAGGCCTATCAGGGGGAGTAACGGAAAATATCTTAATCTTACTTTTCTCCAAGACCGGGAAAACAGTCAATCAAGTATGGCTATTGAACCTTTTTAATAAAATCACTGTTGGCTTTGCTCTTGGGTTCGGTAATTAAAGTCTTGGCTCATCGAGAGTAACATGGCGGTAATTTTAATTACTTTAACCTTTTGGTAGCGACAATTTGTTAACCATAAAAATTAAGCAATATGTGAAGCAGGAGGTCAGGATGGATAAAATGCCGACTGAACCGCCTCTCTGTTGGATAGAGCCATTCAAATCTACCCGATAGGTATCTGTATATGTATTTGGCTCATAATTTTGATTATTTGGAGCAAATTTTAGAAAAAAATGTAAGTCTTCGAAAAGGCAGGAAGCGAGCGGGTACAAGTGAATGGGATTTTGTTTCCACACTGGGGGGAGGATAAACGGCGAGTTATGTGGCGGAGGTTATGGGCGAGTTACTGTTAGCCCATTGGGCGAGTTACTGTTAGCCATTTGGCGAGTTACTGTTAGACAGTGGGACGAGTTACTGTTCGACCAATGGGCGAGGTACTGTTAGACCAATGGGCGAGTTACTGTTAGACCGATGGGCGAGTTACTGTTAGACTGTACCAAATTGTATTATAAGCTGAAATGTCACTTGCTGATATAGTCTTAGGAGTAGCACTATGGTAGGATGAAGGCAACATAGGAACCCACAGCAGGGCTTGTGGGCTAATACTGTTAGACCATTGGGCGAGTTACTGTTAGACCATTGGGCGAGTTACTGTTAGACCAGTTAGCGAGTTACTGTTAGACCAGTGGGCGAGTTACTGTTAGACCAATGGGCGAGTTACTGTTACTGTTAGTTACTGTTTGAATGTATTAAAAATAATTTTTCCAACTTTGTTTTTCCACTACCCTTTTGTCCTAAAAATGAATAAAATAGATTAGAGAGCAAATCATTAAAACAATAAATCAAACCAAGTAATTGTTCTAATCATAACTCGCCAATTGGTTCAACAGTAACTCGCCTATTGGTCCAACAGTAACTCGCCGATTGGCCTAACAGTAACTCGCCCATTGGTCCAACAGTAACTCGCCCAAAGGCCTAACAGTAACTCGCCAGATGGTCTAACTGTAAGTCGCCCATTGGCCCAACAGTAACTCGCCCATAACTCGCCGCCCCATAACTCGCCGACTAACCATTCCCCCACTGGCGAGTGCCAAATTGTGTAATACTTGCATAGAAGCTCATAGACGATTACACAATCGGTGACGTCACCACCTCACAGCGCCCAAGTCAATAATATTGACTTTCGCTGAAGTGGTGTTGCTTGAAAGACGATTTTCATTTTTGCTCTTGTAACCAAATCGTGAGTAGCATAAATATGACACCGTTACATATAAAATCGCGATAAAATAAGCTTTTCATTGGTATATAGCTTAATGTATGCCGTCCGAGCAATGAGGATCACCTTTAAAGTAGCTTCAAAACTAATAAAAAGAGAGTATTTGCTTGACTAGGTTTAGCTGAATAGTGTCATAAAAAATGTGTTCACCAAGAACTCACCAAAATGAGTCAAAACCAAAATTTTGTCTGGGTAGTGGTTCAACCATTCGGCCGCACATCTCTAGACAACCCAAAAGTGAGACCCCCCCTGTGGAACAAATAATTAAATTATTCCCAACTATTTTCAACTAAAAACCTTTTATTGCAATTCAAGATTTTGTAGATTTTCAAGAACAATTCAAGTATTTTTTTCCGAAACAAATTCGAGTATCCAATAATTTGGATGAAAACAATGGCTTGTTTTATTTGTGTTTTTGCTTGTTTTATGTTACGTCCATAATTCCTGAAATGTGGTCGGGTTGATTTAGAATTTATTAAAAAGGGTAAAAACAGACTGACCTTTTCAAGCAGAGGTACGCGTTTTATGGCGAAATGTAAGAAAAAAATAATAACCCGTTATCTGACTTTGCAAACGAAACTAATCAATTTCACTTTGTAGTAAAACAGAAGCCAGGCTGATATGGATCTCATTTTAATTACAAAAATCATGACTTCAAGAGGTCGATCATTTAAGGCTAAGGCAATTTTAAGGCGTTTTGATTCATTATAAATTACTCCAACTGTATTAAAATGCAATCGTCAAGAGCCGCGGCAGCGGTTGAGGGCATTTGGCAAAAAAAGAAAAAAGAAATATGGTCCTCGCTTTGATTTTATTTTATAACTAAATGCTTTTATTTTCAATTAAAGATTTTTTTCACAAAGAAAAATTAATTTCTAAGAAGCATAAAATAATATTCTGTCTTCAATTTTTTTACTGAAAACAAAAATATACTCCAAAATCTGGATTGTGTTTTAAACAGTCATATTTTTATTTATAAAATGAACAACTGGTTATGTAATTAAGTCAAGTGACGGGTGCCATGGACCATCAGTGTTTCTTTTTTCACGAAATCTTTCCACAGTTGATATTTCTGAGTTTTGAATTGTTTGACATTCATACAAAAATTTGAAAATCAGCTTGATCGTTAACGGGTTAACCTCGTCTACCTGAACCATTTTTGTAACCAACTCCCGAAGTGGGGATGGTTGCCACTCCCTGTGATTTTCCTTACCGATCACACGATTCCTATAAATTTGGTACCACAGGATAGCTTAGAGATTCTTCTTTCCCAAGTACCAACATGCCTAGTATTACGTCACGTCATAAGTTGAGGAATGTATGAAAGTACTGGACATAGGGTGGAAAATTGATATTTCGCAATTTTACTCACTCAAAAACATTATTATAGCACTAAAACGTTGAGTATGCAAAACAATCATTTACAACAAGAGAGCCAAAACCGCATGAAAATCGGATATTCCTAACTATAGTGGTGAAAATTGAATTTTCCCCGAAGACTGTATCTTTATCGCACTTGACAGTTGTGCTGACATCCGAATTTCGACGTAATACTATGCATGTTGGTACTCATTTGGCACCAATGAAAAGAGAAGGCCAATAGCTATGATTAAAATGAGCAAAACCAATTACCTGTAGTATTCTGACGTCATACTAGCTCCCATTGCATTCATCACTTTAGGATCAACTTGTACACTATTATATTCTTATGGGAACTTGTTTTCACACTAAAAGCAGCGTAACATTTTTTCCAAAGGTATAGTGTAAGTACAAGGCTGAGTAGCATTTCGCGTCTTGGCCCATTTTGGCATGTTTAAAAAAGATTTCCCCATTGTTGATTTACTGTTGATTTTTACTCTTCATTTGTTGTAAAATTTATTCTGGGAAGGTGGTTTCCTGGGGGGGTCCATGGACCCCTCCCCTTGGATATTTCCTGGAGTGAAAACACCGTGGTAACTTGACTGTTAACATAATGCAACATAATGCTAAGCTTAGATAAGAAATGCTCATCAGAAGCTTGTCTTTTCAAAAATAATTTAGTGGACCACAACGTTACCCTATCAACTTCCTTGCAACTTTCCTCACAATCATCAAAGCATTATCAATTCTTACATTTTCTCCTCAGACTAGCACATTTAGCGCATTAGTTTTTCTGTATGCTGTTATTTAGTTGTTTAGTTTGGTTAAGCCCGGGGGGCACTCATATATGAAAGTGACGGGGATGTGCGGATTGGACTTTCAAATAGACTAGGCGAGATTCTCAAAAAGATGCTTAATTAAGGAAGTACAGGCATTTTTTAGTAGAAGCGTTTCAAACAACTTTTCTAGACTGATTTTTTGTGCTGATTACGAAAATGCCGGTTGCTTTGCTGAATTTTGAGTGCAACGGGATCAAAATGTAAAAAATTCAAAATGGCCGCCAAATGCAACATATTTAATATTTATTTGTATGTAATTAATGCATTTCTACTTTTAAAAGTTATCCGACTTAATTCTATATACCGTCCCTTGAAGCTGAGCATATTTTCAGCAACTAACCAGCATAAGTTCTTTCCACACGAGCCCAAATTGGAGAAAATTCAAAATGGCCGCCAAAATACTGACGTAATAAAATGAAAAATAGAGCCTTTTTCAGCAACTAACCAGCATAAGTTCTTTCCCACACGGCCCGAAATTGTGAGAAAATTCAATGGCCGCCAAAATACTGACGTAATAAAATGAAAAATATATACTTCCTCAATGTGATTTTTTATTCAAAATTTTGTTTATAAAGGAAAGGACAGGGTACATTTATCAGTGACAGGAAGACTACTTGAGGCGATTTCAAATCTATGCCAGACATCTATTTCTAAATTGTCTTAGAATAATAAAGAGACGTGGCCTACTATGATTTTTGTTAAATTTTTGGGTGTATACACAGGGTGGCCCAAAATAAATGCAATCCTCGCAGTTGGTGCTATAATTTTCAACATTACTGAAATTCTTCAATTAATAACATGATGCTGATGACGAACTTGTTTCGGACATCCTGTCCATTTTTGTCCGATACGTTTCACCCCATTTTTGAAAACAAAGGCCCTAGTATGTAACCCTCTGTCAAATTACCCCATCCAAGTTGCGTTAGATCGTTGAAGCCGGTTCACCTTGAAAAGTTAAAATTTTCTTTCAATTACAAAAATCTCCTGCTACTACTAACCTGTCTTTTTTTTTAAATGTTGAAGGTTTGCGAGATACCTGTACTTCCCTACTCCTTTTCCTTCTCAACATACTGTCAAATTTCATCTGATTTGCTTCCCTTTTTTTAGAACCAAGGCGATTACTAAGTAAGCCACATTTAAGAAGTCATTCCAAGTGAACTGATGAATACACCAATCAAGGCAGCTCAAGTAGGCAGGTGGCCGTTTTTTGTTTTTATCCTGTCTCTTTCTTTATCCTCTACTTTAAAAATGCTCTTATG
This sequence comes from Ophioderma brevispina, assembly GCA_023653785.1. Taxonomy (NCBI): domain Eukaryota; kingdom Metazoa; phylum Echinodermata; class Ophiuroidea; order Amphilepidida; family Ophiodermatidae; genus Ophioderma; species Ophioderma brevispina. The sequence continues at coordinate 22,910 of JAMKCH010011672.1, forward strand.
TTTGTTCAATTAACCAGTATAAACCTGTTAAACTAAATATTTTAAATATTAAAAACATGTAAAGAATACATTGTCTTTGACAATAAGGGATTGGTCTCATGTTCATAATGACAGAAGTCTAACATTATGTTTGAATGTAACTCCAGTTTGGTTTTCAGTGGTTTTTTTGTGTTGTTTTGTTTGTGTCTATCACTGATCATTATCATAATGGGTCGTCAACATCCATTCAATACCATTTTCCATTTATTTGGTATTTAATCCCTCCGCTGCAATTTGCACTTCACATGTATTTGTCAGACACCTGAAGATCACCATTTACTTTGGGGCCCACGTCGCTAAGTTACTATTCTCAATATGAAGTAGAGGAAAGTACTGCACAGACGATAAAAGAACCGTGGATAAAACAATAAGTACAAAATATTTTAGTATTAAACTAATTTGTGAAATTATAGCCCAATCATTTCCCTTCATTGGGTGTTTAACCCCTCCGCTGCAATTTACATAATTCACGCAGATTTGTCAGACCCTCTGGAGATAAAATTTGGCCAATCGCTAAGTTACCATTCTAAATATGAGTAGAGCAAAATACTTGCACAGACAAATTTTTTTTTTTAACAAGACATAGTATTAGTACTAGGAGATTTTGGTCAGGAGAAAGACCTTTTATTCCAACTTTTCAAGGTGACCTGCTTTTCACCGAATCTAATGCAAATTGAATTGGGTAATTTGACAGCGGGTTACATATCGCCTTTTGTTTTCAAAACTAGTGAACCGTAATCAGACAATAATTGAACAGGATTGTACGTAACAAGTTCGTCATTCAGAATATGTTATAAAACTTGAATAATTCTCAGTAATTTTGAAATTAAGCACCGACTGCGAGGATGGCATTTATGTTGGGACACCCTGTAGTCCTTTGTAGGCCTAGCTATATTTCATTACTTTTACGAATGCAAATAATAAATCGGGGGGGGGGTATTGTAGACTATAATGTTCTGGACCTTCGGAAATGATTTGCTAGACATTTGGAAAGGCTAACAGCCTATCTTTCCATATATTCCGTAGGAAGTGAAGGGAAATGTAACGAGTAAATCCTTTCCCATTATTAAATGATTGTCCCGAACGATCATGTTTGATTCAGTCCAGCTTTGTCTATTGCAAACGCACTTACAAAAAATGAACTGGCATGCTAAATTTTACCGTAAACCTAGGACTGTCAGGATATATTATGGTCCTTACATTTCATTAAAAAACGAAACATTTGGGATCTTTAAAATGCTGACCCACCACTGCGAAAATTAGTAATAGTTTATCTTATAATTGGGCTCGAAGATGCTGTAGACCTTAAGACCGCAATTAGAGCAGGAGCGGGACCCAGGTCAAACGTCATCGGTTACCCATACTACAGAAAGGTTTGACCCTTTGGTAGTTAGTATTAACCCTCTATTAAATGCTAAGATGTTAGTACTCCTCAATTGTGGGTGTCAACTTTTTCCATACACATGTCACATTTAAAAATGCTCCAATCATTTGAAAATGTATGCACGTTTGAGTCCGTTTAGTCCCCATACACGTCCAAAAATTTTGAGTAAAAAAGTCACAGCTCTTAAGTGATAAAATCGTTAGTCCAAGGTTGAGTAAACCTTACACAAGCGGAGTATATTTTACCCAACAAAGACTAACTTTAGCACATGATTAAGGTTTACTCAACTTTTGACTAAGATTTTACTCAGTCAACATTAAGAGCTGTGACTTTTTACTCAACTGAGTACAATTACTTTTTTACAAGTGTAATATGCACGGAAAGCCCTGTTAAATGTCTAGTAACTTATTTCAGTAAGGATAAAAAGTAGCGGAGAATCTCATTGAAAAACCAATCAGTATTGAAAACATATTAAAGGGTCGTAAAGCAAGAAAACTCATATTTTGTGAAAAAAGTGGTATAAAAACTCTTCAATCTCACACTTCCTATATGCTGGGAACTCACTAGTATCAAAAGGTCTTGCACGATAAGTTTCTTCTTGAGAAGTTAAAAGAAAAACGCCATTGGGGTATGTTGAGTATGGTAAGTTAGAATAATGCCTAATTGGAATATTAAATCATGTGCTCTTAATATAAAATGGGGATTCTGGACTACAGAACAATGGTGTCCTATGAAAAGAATCGTAGAACATTGGTTTGATCCCTTCGAGAACTTGCATTTCTTTCTTGACCTAATGGTAAAATCTGAAAGTGGTAGACACATTATCAGTGGCAAAATACTATTTTTTACAGTGTCTCTTAAAATCAAGGTATTTTTCTTCTGCAAATAAGTGGAAAAATAATAGCTCCAACAATGCTATTTTTAGGGGTAATGATAATATAAGACACAATAGCAGAGTTTCTGTTTGTTAGAATGAATACAAGCTGGAATGATTTAATTTGAATGACCATTCGCAATTGGAAACAGATTCCCAATTAAGGCGAATTCGTGAATATATATTAAATGTATGTAATAAACTTGTAAAAAGTATATTTACGGTATCCATGCAATTCCAACCCGGTCGTAACAGAAGATAAGGAATCGAGACCCTAGTTGCTTTGAAAAATAGTTAGTACTCATATTTCATGTTAACCTGAGAAAGCTTATATGTTTCTTGGCTTAATTCGATAGACATCTATAGATTGTTGATCTAACAAAAAAAAACCTTTCTGCATTAGTTACTGAGAAGATAAATTTAATATGGACATAAATTGCGATAATTCTTTTGTTCAAACAGAGAGATAGAGTTCAAGACAGATACAAGAAAGCTTACTTCCAATTCATTCTTTTATATAATTCATTATCCTGTAAGGAGAATGAAAACTGTCTGGAACAGATGAATGTAACTTTTGTAAAGGTCCTCAAGGTTATAAAAAATGTTTGTTATTGTGTGCTTAAAAATTATATTTGAAAAATCAGTTTAGGATTATATATAGATCCTGATGAACTCTTCCTTGGAAGTTAGTTTGGAAAAGATGGTTGGGACATCGAAGAAAACGAATGCGATTTTAATAAACGTTTTAATCATTTTACTCATATTCAGTCCATAATCCGAGAATGATATTACAATGAAACCATTTTCCTGTTTTCTACTTGTTTCAATTAGGGATTGAGATTAAAAAATAGTCCAACTGCAGGAAAAACAAAGAACGATTACTTAAAATGCATGAAAATGTGTTGGAAGTACCAAAACTCTACTGAATTTGAGTAATACTTAGGAATAATTAGATAAATGTTGATAGTGTGAATTGTGAAGGAAATATGATGAAAATAATAAATGATACGTTATATATTTGAGGGTTAAAGATAAAAACGGAATATTTTAACAGTATTCATTTTACTTAGTCAAAAGGTTAAGACATAATGTATCGGTGTTATGTCTGTTTTACTGAAATTAAGTGTATGCCGAGCTCATTTTTGGCAATGTTTGTGCTCAGCTAGGTCTCAAAAGTTAATTCGAAAGGATAAATTAGCATTTAATGGCCAAATATTCCTTATTGGAATATATGCTATTGGGCTTTTTAAATGCATTGCTAGGTTCCTTTGAAAGAAAGAGGTAAGATTACAGGGCTTCTAGTTTTAATTTTTACTTTGCATTCTAAAAATCGTGACTTTAAACATTTAACCTTCTTTTATCTATCCTAAGTACGGAAATGGAAATATTATATAGTAAAGAACTTTGTCAGTCTTTGGACTTGCTCAAACACTATGTTCATGGTGCAGAGACTAACTGTATGCAAAGTAATACCTCAAATTTTAACTATTCAGTGATAAATATTGTTTTTTGGTGGCACATTTTTGTAATGTTATTTGATCCCTTTGTACCCAAAACCCGAAAGTTAACTGGCATACCAAAATATTCAATGTATCAACAGACTTATCTGCTTTTACTAAACAGGTAAGTCACCTTGTCAATCCTGATTTAGACCTCATACAATAGTCTATGGTATTTTAGCGGCCAGTTTGAATTTGATCAACATTTACCCCTTGGGCTAAACTAAAACTGAGAAGTTGATAATATATACTAACCACTATATTCAACCGTTCGAGAGACAGTATGTGTTAATAACACTGACTTATGTGTGGGATGGTACGGCCCTAAAATTAAGTTGTTAATTTTATATAAGTTTTGGCCGGCGGCCATCTTGAATTTGGCCCAATTTTACTCCCTTGAGGCTATATGGTATGATTAATAATTAGTATTAATATACTCAGTGCAAAAGTCTGTGTAGAAGAGTAAGTTTAATGTCTGTCAACTGTGGAAAAATACGAATTCATATCTTTTGACATAATTTTAGTTGTATTTTGGCGGCCATTTTAAATTTCTTGAATTTTGACCCCTTTGCACTCAAAATACAGCAAAGCAACCGGCATTTTGTGATCAGCATAAAAAATCGGTCTAGAAACAATCTTTCAAATGCTTCTACTAAAAAATGCCTCATGAAGTTTCTTTTCATGAATTTCGTCTTGTCTAAAAGTAGGGGGCATTCGCTGAGGAACTTTAAGGAAAAAAGGGTTCATTTGGTGAGGAGGATGCAAAACTTGGGGTCAATCACTGAGCCTCTCACATTTTGTGAAAAAAGGGGGTCATTCTCGGGCAAATTCTAGCCATTCAAATCCCGTTTATATTGTTATAACATTAAAAAAGAGGGGAGAAATAAGGGGGTCATTCAGTGCCATTTGATTAAAAATGGGTGGCTTCAACTGAGAGTGAAAAAGGGGGGTCTTTCAGTGACAGGTTAAAAAAGGTGGTCTTTCAGTGACAGGTTTAAAAAACCGTTTACGAATGCGAAGTCAACGAGGGAACAAGTTTACCCTACCAGGAAATGTTCTTGGCTCATTTCATTATTTAATTACGCCAGTATGGCTCGGTGTTTTAGTCTTAGTCTCAGTTAAAGGTGCCGTGCCATGTCGACGTTAGTTCTGTGCCGGACACACGCAGCAACGGCCTATAGGTCAGTAGTCATCGTTCTGCTTATGGTAGCAACGGGTTTGTGGCCAATCACAACCTTGCTTTTGTACAGCTTGGTTATTTGTCCAATGACAACGCACCTTTTTGTCGCTTTTATTTGGATTATCATTTTGCTTCACATTACTGTCAGCCTTCGACCGGAGAGGATCAAAAATTTTCTTTATGCACTTTGGTAACACGCGCTAAATTAAATCTCGGCTGGATTGCTGTTTGTGTTACTATCGGATTCTCGCATCTCATCATCGGTCTTTGGAAATTTAATACAGTGCATGCCATTGGATTTAATGTGTACTTTGTATGTTCCAGAGAAGATGAGAAAAGAAGGAGATAGCTCGATTTTGAAATCCGATTACCCAGGATTATTCTCATTCACCAGCTCATTGTTTGGATAACTTCAAGGGCCGTTCGATTGCACCTTTGAAGTAATCTGTTCATCCGACTCAACTTTGCCAGTCAGGAAGTTTCGGAACAGGAAGTAATTGACACACTGCTATACTAAAACAGTTATTAATATTCCAGCTAAAATTCCTCTGCTGGGTAATAAACACCACGTTTGTTCTGATCGATAATTATTTATTTTATTCATTGGCGAAATAATTGAGGAAAACAGTGACTTTTAAACAAAAGAAAACAGCAAAATTAGCCCTTGATTTAATGTTTTGAGGTCAATAAAGGATGTTGTTATTTTAGCTTAATTTCAACATATCCGGTTAGTTCCTGTGAAATACGATATGATGAATGATTAGATAAATTCATTTTGAA
>JAMKCH010011673.1:0-26999 GCA_023653785.1 Ophioderma brevispina
TTCAATTTGAAAACAAGGTTTTCGATTCGCCAAAAAGTAGGTTTTTGATGAACCTAGTTTATCAGTCGACAAACATGGTTTTTCGCGTCTCGAAAAACTAGTTTGTTTTCACAAACCTAGCTTATCAAAATTGAAAACTGGTTTTCAAATCGAAAACCAGGTTTTTCGATTGAAAAGCTAGGTTCTTTGATAAACCTAGTTTTCGGTCGAGAGAGGAGGAAAGAAGAGGAAACCTGGTTTTCGGTGAAAAACCTGGTTTTTCGGTTGAAAAAACCCAGGTTTTTCGGCTGGCGAAAAAATAGGTTTTCTCTTTCATGTGAAAAATACTTGCCATAGGCATTGTACCGGAAACTAAAAGCAAGAGCTGAAAAAAATTCAGACAAAAAGGATACGTAGTCATTGAAATATGGGAACACGAATATGATGAATTATATAAAGTATGATCAAGAGGCCAAATGGATTGTGATTGATGCGCCAATGTGAACACTGTGCTTAAACCACTAGAAAGGCCTTTTGTGGGGGACGTACAAATGCAATCAAACTGTCTCATGACCCAAAGAGGGCGAAAAGATTCCGGTGGACGTAGATTTTACCGCCTAATCCTTGGGTAAATAAAGTACGCATTTAAGGGGTGAAAACTTCAAAATAATCAAGGCCTATGACCAATACTTCGGACTATACAGGGCAAAGTTCTCCCCCGCAAGATCTCTATCTCACAGTCCTTCCAACAAAGTCTAGTAAAAGTAAAAAGTTACTTTTCCCAATATTGCGCACGTGTGTGTGCCGAAAAAATGCACAAGTACGGCAATGTACTCATCTGATATGAACGCATGGTAGACGGGGGAGTGTGGGGAAGTCCGAACGTTTGCAAGCAGTAGAGATGGGTTACAAATTATTGAAGTGTTTGAAGTGGCATGTGAGGAAACACAACCTATGACAAAGAGCAACAAAAAAACAGAGAGCCCCTTTTCTCTGAGTATATTATGCCTTTTGTGCCAGTAAAACAAGCGTGTTCTGCCTGCCGGAATAGGGTTGTGACGCAAAGAGGCGAAGGATCGAAGGATAAGTACATTAAGACTATTTGGAAGCCAGTGGGTAACCAGACCTTTGCAAATGGGGGGGGGGGGGGCAGAAAGGGGTGCCAAGGCATTTTGTGAGGGGGAAAATTAGGGTCCTTCTCGAAAGACACTGTACAAAAGGTCAGTCCGTTCATTTGGGGGGCTGGCAAGGGGGGGGGGCAAGGATTCCGTTTGGGGGGGGGGGGGGTTGCGCCACCTGCCCCCCGATGGTTACGCCACTGTTTGCAAGCAGGAAGGATAGAAATTAGACCCTGAAAAATCGAACTAACTCGGCTTCGGACCAGGGAGCGAAATATGTCTGTCGAACACGCTCTGGGGCCGCTGCTATGCGTGCTAAACCTGTCAAGAACAGAGTTTATAGGAGGGCTGTAGACTCTACGAACGAGTAGATTTCTGCTGGGAGTATATTAAACCCTGTTAGTGCGGGGCCCTAAGAAATTAACGGTTTGTTACAAATAAAACCAAAGAACCTGTAAAATACGGGTATTACGTACATCATAATGCTAGGAAAGTGGTCAAATTTTGACACCAGCAAAAGACATTGGTTCAATCGAAAAGAAGAAAAGGAGGTGCTGATTCGAGAAGAATCTAAAACATTATTAGGATACGACCAACAGCAAATTCTTAGTAAACCCCAAGTTAAGTATCGGGGAGTGTACAATAAAACGGGTTGTTGAGGGTAGGGAATTTACGACACGGTCCCTTATGGCTTGTTAAATCCAACTGCCAATTAATTGATTAATTTCCCTCCTTTTTGCAAATAGATATTTGTCATTATTGACGAAGAGTCAATGGAAGGCGCGGAAGAGCAAGAGATTTGGTAGCGGTTTTAAGAGTCACCGGAAGACGAAAAGAAGAAAAAGGGGTAAGGTAGAAATTCAGTTTTGACCTATCTTCAATGGGTCTGAACAATATGCTCAATGATAATCAAGCGAAATTTCGTAGACCCGAACCCTGCTAATGGACTCCTTGAAAAGTCCACTGTTTATGTTCCAACATATATCCTTTTACAAATTATATACTCATCAGTTTCCAAAGCTTGTTTTTAACCCATGATGTATTTGATTAAATCACTTGCCCTAATTAAACAGATACGTTTCACCAGATCATGACTGCCCCAACGTATCCATTGATGAGTCCCCTCACAAAGTTGACAGAAGGGCCAGGAGCTTCTCACCTGAACAAGGGAGTTTATATGCTATATTGACACAATAGATTTGATATGTAAATATGAGATTTCATTATTTATTATTATTATTATTGGTAGTAGTAGTAGTATTTCGAGTGTGGTCAATAAAATACTATAAAAGCAATAAAACAAAAAGTTTTCTCATTAAGTCTAACCATGGCGAGGAACAAACGCTTTTATCTCCTCTTCGAAATGTCAAAATATGTGAAAAAGAAAAAGAAAATTACCATTATGTCTTCTCATTTTTGAATTATTGTGACTTCCCCTGTAATAATACCTAATAAATTTCAAAATTCTATTGAAGTAATAAGTCTGTGCGGCGGAAATGAACTGCAAAGTAATTTTCAACCGTAGAATTAACCTTAACCTCTATTACTGAAGATTCAACTATGTGTGGAAGAGAATCGTTGTGTATTAGGATTGGGTGGGTGATAATGTATTTGTAGCATTTGCACAATCGAGTGTTCAACAACTCCAACAACAGCAGCAGCACACAAATATGATGTAGCACTAGATATTAGTGAAATGTAGAGGGAACAGTCAAAAACTGGTCTCAACCATACGATAGTAGGATAAATCTTAACTTTGATCAGTGGAACACATCAAGAAAGTGTCTAATATCATTAATAAAACATTGTGATTGGTTTATCCAATTAAGACAGTTCTATTCATCCAGTATAATTGGTACAATGTACATTAAAAAAACTATCACTTTATTCCAAGCCTTTGATCAACATGGATTGTGCTTTCAAATGCCATTCTATCATCCTCTGCTGTGGGACTAACGGGCTGTGTGGTAAAACACAATGGACAAAACGACTGCTGCAAAAATGGTTTATAGAGAGATGATGAGCAGTTACCCTGATAGAATATATGGTGCTATGGTGAATACCAACCAACTTACACAGCACTCTCTGACCAATTTCCACAAATTGAATTTTAGAAGGTATTCATTGCAGATGTGTGTGAAATGTTTGATCCTAAAATCAATAATATGATCATCATGATGAGCTGATGTCTGAAGCTGCTAGTGATAAAAGTAGCCAATTATTGTACCAAAGGGGTCACATCACCCGTAATTTAAGCATGTATCATTTTACAAAATATATTCTATCAGGATAAAGAGAGTAGAACCATAAGTTTGAATTGTCATTACATGGTATTGTTTACAAAAACCTAGAGAGACAGATCCCAAAATTGTACATCTTGCCAAACAAATGTTTCCCGAAACTGTCAAATTTATGCAAGAGGCCTATGCCAAGGCACTCTCTCAAAGATTTGGGTACTCTTTCTGGATTTAAGGCAAATACACCAGATGATATGAGTAAGAACAAATGTGTTTCCTCAGAAAACCCCATTAGGTTATGTAACTAAAAAATAGAAAAACATGTAAGAAATAAGGTTTTCAATCTAACTATCGTTTCATTTAAGTCAAAATGTCTCATAACGTGATGAAGAGCAACGCTCATCTTCTCAAAGTTTTGGGGGGAGTGTAACCCAAAACTCCGCAAAGTCTATTTTACCAAAAAAGCAAGTCCTGGGCTTTGAGATCTTTATGAGACTCTAGCTTGAATGTTTTTTTAAAAGAGGAACAATGTCAAATTAACTGCTCTCAGAAGCGAAAGTAGCTTGTCACAGACACACGTTGCAAAACTCTCGCAGATCACAAAGTATCTAACAATTCGTAAGAAAAAGCTGATCGTTCAACAGGGGTGGTTTTGTGGTACAATCTTGAAGCCTATACTTTCAACTCTGGCAGGCTGTTATGCAATAATAAGCTCTCACACATTATGCCAACATGCCAAGAAAATGGTTTAAGGTGTCCCCCGAGTTATTATTCTTGATGCAAAGACAGCGCCAGCAATCTCCGGGCCGCTACAAACTTGGCCAGACTTGAACAAGAACTCAAAACACTTTGGAAAGGACAAGGGACCCGTCCTCATATGACAAAGTTCACTTTACAATCCAGATCCTTCAAAGGATATTGGTGTTACTATAATCAGACTCTGAAGAAACCTAGTATCCATAGACGTAAAGAATGACCCACCCACACTTCTACCTGGCCCGTACCCCCTTGCTCCTGGCGCAAATCAGCCCGAGCCAGTGGCAGAAAAGAAATTGGAGATGAAGGAGCAGGGGCTGTAGGACCTTTCCACTTGATGACTCTAGTGTATAAACCACTTTTGATGAATTTTCCAACAGCTTACTCAAAAAAGCCAGATCTATGCTAGATCTCGTAAAACAGTCAGGGTATTTTAGACTACAGGAGCGGGGTGATTGCCTCAAAGAGGTAGGTAATCACATCAAGTCACGTTTCAGACTTAATCTATGATATCCTTCTGGAACGTAGAGGGTTTGAGCCCGGGGTTGGGAAACTTTTCTCAGTGGTTTAGCAAAAACTTAATGTACCAAATAAGAATAAAACAAATTCAAATAGGGCGTTACAAATTGCGTCAAATGAAACAAGAGGGTTGGGTTCCTCCAGAACCCCTAGTTCCGCCACTAAATGGGCCAAACTATAGAAAAACTAGCAGCCAGCACCCATGTAAAAGAATAAGTCATTTTTTTTAAATTGGGAAAGTTACCCTCCTCTTGAGGATTTTGGGGGTGGGGGTGGGGTAAATGCAAATTAGGAATTTTGTCCATTAAATATGTTTGTAATAAAGTGTAAAATGGAAATATTGTAAAACATGTAACTATTCGGTAAATTGTCTTTTGATAGAAATGTAAATAGAAAACTTGTATAAAAACCATGAAAACAGCTATTAATGTAAATACTTTTGTATGTGTATTGTGTAAAAAGTTTACCATTGTTTTGTACTATTTTTTTAAAATATGGTAAATAAGTTATAATGTTTTGTAAATTATCCTGTCTTTGTTAAAGCATGACAAATCACCGAAACAATACACAAAAGAGTCATAATGTAATGTTTCATTTTTCAATGTATAAAACTTTATTAATAACATAAATAATATGTACCAAAGTTGTGAAGAGAAAAGAATGAATAAAAAGATGATATTTATGAATATATATACATATACTTGTCTTGATAGTTCTTCTTTATTCTTGATACTTGCCTAGAGCAATTATGATTACACAATTTAAAAATATATTTCACTACAATTTTACCGATGCATTATATTCAATCATTAGAGATTTGCGATCTGTTTCAAGAGAAATTGTTGGTTCATAAATCAGTGTCCAAATTTGAATTTTTACTTATAAATTCATTAACCCAATCATTGATTATTGGTATACGATATTTAGAGAATAATTCACAAATAGAAATGTCTCTGAAGCGATTGTGCAAAAGAAAAAATAAACAATATTTTTATTTTTAGTGTTTTTTATATATTTGAAAGTAATTGTGAAGTTTGGTTTTTGTGACAATCCAAGAAAATGGGAGTCTTTGTAACCAATGCCTCAAGTTGTGGTGTGGGTGGTTCTCCGTAAGAACAAAAGATTAGCTTTTCCCCATCAAAAAATAGAAAGCCACCCAGTGCGTTCATGGTTTTTGGCTAGGATCTGTGTTAGCGATATAACCACTAGGGAAGTTTTGTCACAGTTTGCTTTTTAAGTTCATCAGCGGCAAAAACTCCTCTAAAGTACAGATTACCCACTCTTAGTCCATGTTTCATACCTTTTTTCGTGGAGGAAATACATCTTTGCTTACACGTTGTATTCCAAGGAGAACGTTTCTCTGCTTGTCGACCTCAGATGTTTTGAAATTCGTGCTACACAATCACCAGTATGGTTGGGATTTTTAAAGCGACTTGAAATCTGTTTCCAATATAGGTTTCCTTTTTCTGACTTAGATTTAAGATGGATTCTCCTGGGTTTAAGGTCTGGTTGTGTAAGGTCAAACAGAACAGTTTGTAACCATGGAGTATTCCTCTAGACTGATGTAAATGTACCGTATCTTGATACATTTTATTCAACCCCGAAAAGACGGGATCTGGTAAGCTTGAATGTAACTCTGACCACCGGCTACGGGTACTTTGGTGTAATTGTAAGAGGTTTGCTTTCAGGACACTGCTTGACCATCCACCCATCCCGCTCAATAGTTGAGATTCATTACATGTTTAAAGTGAAAAAATCGGTTCTGGTCAAAATGCCATTATAGGCATCGTTGTCTACAAACCCTATACTAATCGTTGTGGGAGTTGTCCTAGAAACGGTTATCCTTTTGAAAAAGACATTTCGTGCCCGTTGGTATCGAGAAAGCTTTGGACTTCGACCCTGTTTAAATAAATCCGGCAGGTTCCAGTTTATAGGGATCGGGTGTGTGTGAGAGAAACACTCGGGCTGACTTTAACTCTGCGCACCATCAGAGAAGCGTGCGTTATGGAGACGTTGTACTCTCCTCCTGCGTTGGATGAAATCAGGCAGAATGCTGCTTTGCTGGCGTCAGTTTTACCTTCATATCAATCCAGTGGAGTAGAGTTTATCAGCACGGTGATCCTAGCCGGATATGGGACATTGGATATTGGAATATTCAAAAAAAGTGGCACCAGTCAAGAAACTGCAGTTGCTTAGTTGGCATTGATGCCAAAATATTTTGGTAGGTCATTTCGAGCGGTCATTTACGGTCAAATAATTACATATTGTGTTTATGTCCGTCCATGCGAAATCGGGGGGGTAGTCAACATTGTGCTGCCAAATATTGGAGGTCTGTCCGAGGGCCAGCAGGGGTTCATCTAGGTCAAATTGTTTAGATATTGTTTTATGTCCAATGAACTAGGTGCGGGTGGAAGTCAACATCGGATGTGCAATAGTTATACCCAATTCATTAAATAATCAAAGAAAAATACATACAATTTCATACCTAATGGTTTGGGTGTAAGAAATGGAGCCTATAACATATTTTTATTTTCTCATGAAATTGTCCAAAGATGTAAGTTAATGTACAGGGAATTCAAAGAAATTTGCCCACGTCGTTTCGAAGATGGGCACCACATCGTGCCTAATAATAAAGAAAAACACACAAATATATCCAATGCTATATTTAAAAATTAGATCCATAACAATTTATTGCCTCCTGAACATTCATCCCAAAAGACATACTCTAATCCTCATGAGACTATACAGAAATTTGACCACGCCCTTTCGAAGATTGAGCCCCGTATCTTGCTTTATAATAAAGAAAATTACATACAAATTCATTCCAAAGCCATTATAAACACTTGCAGTCAAGAAACATGCAGGTGCTTAGTCGCATGTGAATGCCAAATATTGTGGAGGTCATCGAGGTTTCATTAAGGTAAAATAGACCTAGACCTTGGCACAATTGCATGAGAAAATAAAAAGTAGGTATAGGATCCAGTTTTTTATATGGGCTTTTTGACTTTGGATATGATTTAAATGTGTTTCTTGGTTTGAGCACGATGAGATCTCAATCTTCAAAAAGGTCGTGGGGCAAATTTATGTTTTAAGTCTCATGTGGAGTAGACTATATCCTTGGGAACAATTTCATGAGAAAATAAAAGTTAGTTACAGGATCCAGTTTTTTAACATGGCATTGGATCTGAATTTGCATGTGTTTTATTTTGAAATATGAGCACGATGTTGGGTTTCAATCTTCGAAATGGCTTTGGATATGAATTTGCATGTGCTTTTTTTTTTAATGAGCCGAGGTGGGGTCTATCTTCGAAACGGCGTGGGCGAATTTCCTAAAGTTATGTGGATTTTAGATAGATCTGGGATCAATTTCATGAGAAAATAAAAGTTAGTTTAGGATCCGGTTTTAACAGGGAGCATTGGATATGAATTGCATCTGTTTCTTGAAAAACGGCGTGGGCAAATTCCGGTAAAGTATCATGTGGAGTAAGACTAGATCATTGGGATCGAATTAATGAGAAAATAAAAGTTAGTTATAGGATCAGTTTTTTTAACATGGCATTTGATATGGAATTGGCTTGTGTTTCTTTGAATATTGAGCACGATGTGGGGTCCATTCTTCGAAAGGAGGGAGGGCAAATTTCTGTAAAGACTCTCATGTGAATTTAGACTATATCCTTGAGATTCAATTTCACTTGGTAAAATAAAAAAAATAGTTATAGGATCCAGTTTTATAACATGGCTATTGGTATGAATTTGCATCTGTTTTCTTTGGATTTTTGTTGAAAGGAGTGGCAAAATTTCTGTAAAGTCTCCTGTGGATTAGGACTATACCTTGGGATCAAGTCATGAGAAAATAAAAGGCTAGTTTATAGGATCAGTTTTTTAAACATGGAATTGGATAGAATTTGCAGGTGTTTATGGGAATATTGAGGCACGATGTGGGTCCAATCTCGACAACGACGTGGGAAATTTCTTGTAAAGCTCGTGTAGATTAGGACTAATCATGGGATCCATGTACATGAGAAAAGAAACAAGTTAGTTATCGGATCCAGTTTTTGAATATGGCTGTTGGATATGAATTTAAAGTGTTTTCTTTGAGTTTTGAGCACGAGAGATCTCCAATCTTCAAAACGGGTCGTGGGCAAATTTATGTTAAGGTAAGTTCATGCGGATTCGGGACTATATCCTTGGGAACAATTTCATGAGAAAATAAAAGAGGTATAGGATCAAGTTTTTTAACATGGCATTGGATATGAATTTGAATGTTTTTATTTGAATATTGAGCACGATGTGGGATCCAATCTTCGAAAAAAGGGTGGGCAAATTTCTGTTAAAAGTCTCATGTGGTTTTTAGACTATATCTTGAAGATGAATTTCATGGGAAAATAAAAAAATTTGTTATAGGATCCATTTTTAAAAATGGCATTGGATATGAATTTGCATGTGTTTTCTTGGATTATTGAGCACGATGAGGGGGGGGGGGTCCAGTCTTCGAAACGGCAGCGGGCAAATTTCGTTAAAGTCTCATGATCAGACTATATCATTGCGATCAATTCATGAGAAAATAAAAAGTTATTATAGGATCCAGTTTTTTAACATGGCATTGCTATGAATTTGCATCTGTTTCTTTTGAAACGGGCGCGGGAAATTCTGTAAGAAGTTCAGGTGGATTAGGAATATATTATTGGATCAATTCATGAGAGAAAATAAAACTTAGTTATTAGGATCCAGTTTTTTAACATGGCATTGGATATGAATTTGAATGTGTTTTCTTTGAGTATTGATCACGATGAGTGGGTCCAATCTTCGAAACGGGGTGGGCAAATTTCTGTAAAGTCTCATGGGATTAGACTATATCATGGGATCAATTTCATGAGAACATAAAAGTTGAGTTCTAGGACCCAGTTTTAACATGGCATGGGATAGAATTTGAATGTGGCTGTTATTTGATTATTGAGCACGATGTGTGGTCCAATCTTCGAAACGGCGTTGGGCAAATTTCTGTAAAGTCTCATGTGGTTTAGATTATATAGCCTTGGGATCAATTTCATGACAATAAAAATGTATAGGATCTAGTTTTTTAACATGGCTTTGGATATGATTTGCATGGTTTTCTTTGAGTTATTGAGCACGTGTCGGGTCCAATCTTCGAAACGGCGTGGATTAGACTATATCCCTTGGGTCAATTTATGCAAAAAATTAGCTCTGGGTATGGAAATGGTAGTGTTTTCTTTGCGTATTGAGATGTGGTATCTAATCTTCGACAACGTAGGAAAAAATTTTCTTACCTCAATGACCTTCAAAGATATTGGTATCAAATATTTACTATACCAACTAAGTTTCATGGACATACAATACTATTAAAGATTGATTAGATGAGACCTGATGACCTCAAATACCCCTCAAAAAATATTGGCATCAAAACTGTGACTATACCAAGCAAGTTTCATGGATATAAAGTTAATATGTAATTGAATTACAATGCCCCTATGATTACCTCAAATGACTTCAAAAATATTTGGCATCAAATGCCACCCAGTTTCGTGATAATGCAACATTTTTTGAATATCTTTTTTCCAATATCCAATGTCCAATATCCGGCTAAGATCACCGCGTAGTTTATCTTGCATGAAGAGTTGAGTGTAGAGGACCCTGTCATATTTATGAGAAGGGACTCCGAGCAGAGTATTGATACATCTTCTGCGGCACCCTTTATTAAACCCACCGTACATCATTAGCTAGGGGATTGTTGTCATCCATCCTTCCGGCTTGATCTTTGTAATACCCAAAGACGAGGTAGTTGAGATTCTTTGGCTTCTTTTAATAATGTTTCCAGGTAAGCCTGTATGGATAGTTGTTACTAGCTACTGACACAAGACGTTCATTCAGGGATACCTCACATTGACTGAAAAGCGAGGGCAAGAAAAGCAAGAAAAGATTGTTGGGTGCAAACCTGTGTGTCTGGGGCGTAGATTGGAACCATCTGCATTTCTGACTGGCCTGATGTGCAATTTAGTCTGTGGACAAGGTCGACATACTCTTGGGAGTTCCCGCCACGTGAAACTCTCGGAGAGCACCATCTATAGGTTAGAGATGGGATGTATTCATCCCCAATTCTGGAAAACTAGGAAGGTGGGTTGGGGGTTACAGTAAACAGGTCTAGCTGACTCGTGGTACAAGGACATGATTTTTCGTATAGTAAAGCCACGTTACTTTTCTTTCAAAGATGTCGTTATATGACCTTATCCTTCAGCTGCTACTTTTCAACCTGTTGATCCTACAGGTCTGCCTCTATTTATACCTCTCTTTTGAGGCTTGGGGCTTCCTGCTTTTCTTCCTTTACCGGTCTGTATGCGCCTTTGAATCCTTTCCCGGCTTGAGTACGTTTCGTTTAGCAGCCGATTTCACGCTTTGACCACTCATGACATCCTGGGTTATTTCCATTCTGGTTGTAGAGTTGTTTGACAAGTGTAGCCGCTCCTTTCTTAAGAAGGTGGCAGGGAGGACCGACGAATAATCCTCCTAGGAAAATGGCGGACCAGAGCGGGGGGAGGGGGGAGGGGCGGTGGTGCCCCTGACGACTCTTGGTGTGGAAGAAAAATGGCAAAAATCATCAAAATCAGCCGCTTTTTAGCCCTATGCCAGGAAAAAACATTGGCCTTTGACCCCCCTGAAGAGGGGAAATTTCCCAGACTGGGAAATTTGGCCCTCTCAGAGCGGGCAGGCCCGTTAGAACTGCTGGGAGACCTCCGAGTCCATCCCCCTATCTGAAGTCTTGTTGAAACTTCTATTAAACAGGCCATGACCATTTCCTACTTGATTTACGTTAGTAGATGATCAAAAAAAGGAGGGATGCTGGTAGCTAATCTATTGCACTTTCGATTTTTACACAGGTTAGATAAAAAGGCGATCTCTTTAGTATGAATGAAGATTGCTCACCAAAACTCCAGTTCAAATGGCACTAATTTTCCAGATCCGTCTATATCTATCTTATAGTTTCCAGTCTCGAAACTTAATCGGTACGTAATGTGGACTAGTGTAGGTACGGGCATAACATTCCACCCAGATATTGAATGATCGAACATTCGCCCTGTTCTCAGCTAAAGGAAGCGTGAGCATCTCCAATGTATTGCGATGTTACTATTATCCGAGTAGTAAATTTAAAGGTTAAAAAACCTCTAGCCATTCAATGGGAAAATGGCCATAATTGTCTTTTTAAAAACGTTCCCCCGATTCAACCCCACAATTTCGCGCAATGTTTTGTTGAGGTAAAGAGCTGTTGTACCGTGTGAACAGTTCAGAACAAGTTTTCTAGATTGAGATTTAATGACAGGATGTCCCCAACAAAATGTTAAACTCGGGACAAGGCTTTGGTAAATAATAAAAGTATGCATGGGTCTTTGTTCGGTATGCTCTTAAAGCTAACTAAATAAACTTGTATTTTCCCGTTTATTTCATTTCAATGCGATAATGTAGAACAAAAGATATGCTTCGTCAAAAGGAGAGTACAAAGTTCGGATTGTTCCATTTTCTAATAGTTACATTGTAAGATTGTATAAAACATGATTTTGTAACAACAGCAAAATTTGGTTATTCATTGTGTTATTATTTGCAATCGAACTTGATTGAAGAATTGACAATCCCTTGTTTACTTCATTATTGCCATAAAGTGGTGGTCCTTTGTCTTTAGGATCAGCACTAATTTGTATTTTTCACTGGTGATTAATCATTCAGTTTTACACTTTTGGAAAGTTTTGTCGTGTAACTTGATATCTGGGACTGGGTAGAAATCGATGGAACTATTACTAGGTATAGTCACGTAAAATTGTGAGACAGCCCCCATTCTGTTATGTTACCAGGCACTAATTGGTTCAACAATGATATGACAATATTGCAAAAACTAAATGGACCTATATAGGCCCACTTTATATAACAAAGAACCCAGTCTAAATTTCGGGGATATAAACCTTCAAGACAAAATAATCTGTTCTACTACTAACCGCCCGTCTTTTTCTTTGTTTTAACACCACCTTATCTATGATTTAAGTCATTTCATTCCACCCTTGTTGATTTTCCTGTATTCTTTTCATAGAATGTACCGATTAACTGTTCCCCAGCAAGATCTTGAATTCTGTACACGGGTGGGTTCCGTTTTACTTTAAACGCATTTTGAATGACGATATTTCTTTCCGTCCAATTAGGCCTACTACCCTTTCTCAAAAGTCATTTTTGTTTTACTGATTACGTGCGGTCACCTCTTGTAAATTTGAAATGGGGCTTGGCTCCGGAATATTTTACCGTACAATCTTTTGTCTTGATTTCCTCTGATTTTCAATGGTTACATAATGCAGGGTTGTGACCATACTTCTATGCCTCAGATTCATATAGCCTTGCACCAGTTTTGGTAGCACATCAATGTATTTGAAGTTATTCTTGTGTTGAATACTTCCACACATTTTAGTTTTGAAGTGTTCTGGTGAACCTCTCCAAATACTAACACTTGGTTTCATCATTGTTGGCTGTGAATAATAAATTTCCTTAGTTTTCAATAACTTTTGAATTCCCTATTTTTAAACTCTGTACCTTTGTCCCTAAATAGGTGGAAATGCATCCTACCCGAAGATAAATTTTCTTGAATGCTTGTACAAAGTTGACCTTTTTTGTCTTTTAAATGGCACCCCAGCACATTTTTGAGAGTGCCATCGATACAATGTTAACAAGTCTTGTGTACTCCGCGCCCCTTGTTTTGACGGCTTAAAGATGCCACATCTACCAAATCAGCTTCATATCACAAACTGGAGATCCATCCGCAAAAACAATCAATACGGACAAATTTTTTCCTAACGGTTTATTGAAGTAATAGTGGGTCTTGACTCGCAACAACCATTTTTTTAACTCTATCTAATGTAATTCTTAGTCCTTTCTTCCGTGCAGCGAAGTCAAGAATTATTTTTACACTTCCCATAACCAGCCGGATACTAGTAATCATAAAAAATCGCACGCAAATAACATTACTTCTGTGCTCTCAACCATTCTGATACTGAATGAATACCCTTAAAGGTAAAGACACAAATTATAAGTAAAATGGGCTACAGACATCAAAATTGTGATTTCTCTTTTCACAAATTTATTTTCCACACTCAATCTTTTCACATTTTTCAATAGTATATTAACAATTTATTACAAATGAACAGCATTTTATCCTTTGAATTCTTTAAAGATTCCCAACTTGTTGGACTGTCAATCATCATCATCCTTATCAGTATTGCCATCAATGGTTCTGGCTTTAAACGCCCATTTTCTATTCTACGATGGAAAGTATATTTCTTTTCACATCAATTGTCTGTTAGTCGTTTTAACACAAGTCGTACGTACAAGTGGCTTGGTAACAGTCTAGTTGATCCACAAAGTATAGCTGTGAAAAGTTTCTTCCTCACAAATTTTAAGTCTTGCTTGAAACCGATGTCATTTTTCAATGTCCAATTAGAATGATTGGTATTCTGAGTTCTGTCTATTAGTTTAATTTTATCAGCGTACTCTCTTGACACAATCACAATGCATTCAGATTGCAATCCACCTGGTGCATATGTCTATCGCTTCCAAAAATCAGTTCTGCCAAGGACCGGATTTTCATCTGGCCGCCACTGATGCTGTGACATAGGATCCTCCATCCACCTCCCGGCTTCTGTCCACATCTTGAAAATCGTTGCCACCCACCTTTCTAAGAATTCTTGGAATTTACTATCAAAGTCTATCATGTTCTGTAATTTAACCACATGTATTGCAAGCTTCCAAGATAAAGTTTTAATAATCCTTGTTGATTGTAAAGCCTCTGAGTGGCCATACAGCTCCGATATCGCAAATAGTCCGTCCGTTAAGGTCAGGCAGGTATGCTGAGACTGTGATGGAATGATCTATCGTGCACCCGTTGCGCAAGACCTCAGTGGATTTCTGAATGCAAACTGTAGCGATCAGCGTACAGTACCTTAGGTGCAGTTTCTAAGCATCTCGACCATTGTGGCTTTTTTCACCTTTCTCTACCTCGTCGGCGTGTCTCAAAACGTCCTCTATTTTATATAGGTTTTCCCCATGCATTACTTTGATACAGCAGTAGCTGATGGCTCTGTAGTATAATGAAAGGCGAGATTGAAATATTTGGGGCTATTTTATACAGTAAGTTTTTCATACGTAACATCCGATGAGGTCAAATGATCGACGCCAGGTAAAAAAAAGGGGGGGGGGAGGACTTCGTCACAATACAAAAATAAAAAAAAAACATGCTAGAAAAACATTGGAAAGAAAAAAAGTAAAATAATAATAATATACAAAAATGTCTACATTTTTTTTTTCTTTTTTATTTGTCTTTATTTTGATTTCATTTTACTTTATTACTGTCTTAGAATGAACTAGTGTAACACACTGCTATAACATCATATCATAGCCAAATATACAGTTAACAACTTGGTGGTAATTACCTAGCCCTGGCCTGTCACACTTTCCTCTCATGTCTAGTGCCTCATTACACCATTTACCATGGGACACACTTATTTCACCTTGACCTAATTCCAACTTATTACTCATCACATCCGCCCTATATGCCCCCTTATACTTCTTTCGCGGCTCTAGATATGGCATTAGAGGCTACATTTCACCTGTAAACTTGCAGGCGTTAAAGAAAATCGCCAAAATACCTCAACTAAATGTCTCCTACAAAAAATTCAGGGATCACCTTTGCAAAATTGCAACGCCTTTAGTATATTTTGTTCGACATTAAGCTTACTGTTGGAAGCAAAATTTTTAATGGATTCAAGCACTTGCAGTTGTTACAATTGTGTATAGTATTTATTTTTATATTTCCATTGCCAACCCATCGAACACAAACTTTTTAGAACGTTCCAAAATGTTTTATTAGGTCCGCTACGTCTCGTCTTTAAAATAAACGTTTACAAACCGTTTTTATTAGGTCCGCTACGTCTTCCTCTTTAATAAACGCTCACAAAACGTTTTTATTAGGTCCGCTACGCTTCGTCTTTAATACGTTTTAAAAAACTTTACAGAACGTCGAAGTGTTGACTAAAACATTTGCCGCAAATTAAGCACAGTTCTATGACGTCCAAAAAACCGTTACAAAACGTTTTTTTAACCAAGACGTTAGCCCACAAACAAAACTTTTTAAAACTTTTGGTTCGGTTCTAGATCGTCTATTACGTCTTCGTCTTAATAGACCTTGAAAGACCGTTTTAAAACACGTGTTTTGGCAAGGTCTCATTCACCATTTTCATCTTCGTCTATAAGACGTTTTTAAAACGTTTTGGCTAGGTTCTGGATTGGTCCCTTTCGATTTCGTCTAATGAAGAGCTTGTAAACACGTTTTTATAAATCGTTTTGTGCTAGGTTCTGGATTCGTCTATTACGTCTTCGTATTATAAGACCTTTTAAAAACGTTTTTAAAACGTTTTGGCAAAGTTTTCATTCGTCTATACAATCTTTGTCTATAAGAACCTTTTAAAAAAAAAACGTTTTTAAAACGTCCCTTTCACATTTGTATAAAACGGGTTTGGGGTAACATAATTATGTTTTTTAGATTCTGGATGACTCTCTACCAAAACGTAATCAAATGTCCTAATAACGTTTGCAAAATATCAACAAACACATAGGTGAGAAAGAACTAAATCGCAATAACATTTCATTATATTCTATTTGTTTTCATTTTAAGTAGCCATGGCATTATTTATCAACGTGCATGTTAATTCTGTCAGCACAGATGGTGTATAATTTCAGTGTAATGAAATGGGTATAAATAGGTCACAAAAAAAAAAGATACAAAAAAAAGATACAACCGCTCTTCTGCTACAAACACGTTCATCCTATATAAATAGAAATTTCCCTTCATATTAGGAGTCGTTCGTCTAGCTGGTGTAGAGGGTAAGAAGAAGGGTTTGGGTTTTCCACGCGAAGGGTCCCAGGTTTCAATTCCCAATACAGGTAAGTGAGTAATTTGTGTCTGTCAAATGAACTTGTGTTATGCTTGATGTAGATTTTCCATTGCAATATACCGCTCCGAATAGTACCGATTACTTTTTTCTTTAATGATTAGCGTTTAATTAGCAAATTAAATCACTGTTTTGGACCGTTCTCATAACGTTTTAGGAACGATTTTTTAAAAAGGTTTTTATTGGTTGTTATAACGTCTAAAAACGTTTTTAAAAAACGTCCAATAAAAGTTTTTAAAATGGACGCCCAAAACCTTCCACAAAAAAACCGGTCCAAAAACGTTTTTACGAAACGTCCAAAACCAACTTGGAACGTTTTAGAACGTTCAGAAACCGTCCGATTGTTAGCTGGGAATGCATTGACTTGCTGGTGAAGTATCCTTGTGTGGAGGTCTAATACGATACTGCATTTTTCCTGGGGGGGGGCCCTTTATATCCAGATTTTGTGTATGTTTTGATTGTATGTCATAAAGCTTGCTGATAAATTAAAATTTATGGCAAACACGGTTCTACAATAATGATTTCCACCGCTGGGCGATATTTTTTACGTTTTCAGGTCATGCACACCGGTCCTGTCTGCATGCTTTCGTCCGTAAGTATGTGTTGGCCGCTAAATCATTTTAGTGATGTTTTCTTTGACGTCGCGAATTCTTTTGTATTATTTATCATCCACGGATAGTGCCCAGCTTCCAAATACCGTCCGGTAAAGCAAGCAAACACTGAGGACGCTATATAAATATCCGTTTTCCCAGGTTTGCGTTTTTCCTATGGATTTTCAGCATGTGTGAGTGGTTTGACACTGTCGGCTTTTTATTCGTGCCACCCTTAGTTCTGCACATTTATCGATGATGGTTTCATTTGGATAGAACACTGTCATCCCGACTTAAAAAGCATTGGTACAGTGCAAATTTTTTTTAGCTTTTCTCCCTCAACTATTGTCTTACAACTGTCTTGGACAAAACATACTCTGGGTCAATCATTGAGCTCCCATTCAGTAGACGCGTCGGGGTGCATAGGGGGCTGTACTGTACGTCTGGTAAGTAATGCTGAATATGGGGCACATTGATAAATAATTTAGTTGCGTATCAGCTCATGATTATTAGTTATCTGATTTTTTCCACTAGCACTTTTAGAAATAACTATAAAATGTTTTAACTGCAAGCTGGGACTCACACATATTAAAACGATGGAATTGCCCGCCATTTTTGGCGCCCATTTTGGATACTATGTGCCTATTACTCTGTTTACCTAATGATATGTAACCTGATTCTGCATTGACTTCTGGATATATACACCAATATTGCATCTCTTTGTTAGATAAAGCCGGGTTCACCGCAGAAAAAATGTTTGTTGTTCGTCTCAGGAACAAAAACCCATGTGGGTATTATGACAACATTGTGTTTTTATTTCAGGACATAGTTAGCCGGCGTTGCCAGGCAATGAGCCACCCTTTTGTCAATGACGTAACCTTGTTGTAATCGTACATTAATCTATATATCACCGCTGCGCGGTTGGGAAATCCCATATACGCTTTATGTTGAAATCGTCTGAAGTGGAGTAATCCAGGCTCCGGACATCGACCTTGTATAATATTTCGTTTTTTTTACTAGTAGACAAGTGTTGCCTTAGCGAGTAAGTGACTTCATAAGGGGGCCCATTATGTTCTAGGAGTTTAATATTCCTCAACCCTACACACACCACATCAGTAGGCCTACATCATGGACGCTGAGTATGTCTACTTTCAGATTAATATTGTGCATGATGTGAAATGTGAGCCGAATGGTGGTTTTTGGTCATTTTAGCCAAACATCATTTTGGGTGCCAAAAAGAAAGATTTTGAGATATTGTGTATTTTTGACATCTATATAACATGCCCCATCTATGTAAATAGGATCGACCTATATTGTGTCCCAGAATTAATCTCACAATAGCTTTTAAAGTCACAGTTTTGTAACATATACCGTAATTTAGGTGATATCATGGAGATATGCGTTTTTCTCAACTTCATGTTTCAAACTTGAAATAGTTAAACTTTTATCTAAGCATTCCAAACAGAAAGTTTTATTCTCGCAAATGTGACTGAAGTATATCATGGCTTTCTGATTAGGTATGATGTGGAACAGACGGTGTGCAGTTTAACAAAATCTTGTGCGATTTAACAGAACCTTGTGAGATTTAACAGATCTTGTGCGGGGAACATAGTTCTGTGCAATTTAGGAAAATCTGGCGAGTTTATACATTTATTGAGTTTGATTGAATTTTTGAGATTTAGCAGAATCTTGTGTGATTTTATGGGGAATATGTGTGATTTTTATGTTATCTATAAAATCTGTGCCTTGACAAATTTGTATGCTTTGCAAAATATGGCAAATATTTTTTTGGTCAATTTTTGGCATTTTCCCACTTTACCTCAAGACTAGACATCCACTTGATAAATGCTCTTCATAAGGTCATAACACACATACATTTACTATGAATAACTGATAGCAATAACCTTCACTATAGCTAGTATAGATCTAAATTCCCTCGGCACAGTTCAGTACCTCCATTCACCGTGTATTAGAAAATACCCCCTGGTTTTTGGGTAGGTATATTATACCAGATCCACCAAGGTCATTTCATGTCAGTGTATGTACAGTACAACCCACTGAACTTTGGTCCTTTTTTTTTTGTTTTTTTTTTTTTGTGGTGGATGAGCTATTGTAACTCATAGTGATTGTAACATAAATATGATATTGTACCCTTAAAAAATCAAATCTGTGAAAGTAGAAAGTGTTTATAGTTACCTGCATAATTGTCATTGTTATGTTGTTTTTGGCAGTACATTCATCTTTTGTGGATAAGATTTCACATAACTTATTTTGTTCCATATTCCCATCCAGTTTGGCTTGCAAAATTTCTACGCAAGTCTTCTATAAAAGACTAAAAGTTCAATCACTAATTCTAATATCTAAAATCTTTTGCAGACTTAATGAGTAACTTTGTTACCTAACCCCGGGCGCCATAACAGGATTTTTTAGGCGATTTTTTTCAAAAAGGGGCTTCCCCCAAATTTGCCTCCTCAAAGGGGTGGGGGGGGGCTAAATTTGCAAAAGTGGACTTTTTTACCGAAATTTTAACCCTTTTGGGGCAAAAAGCGCTTACATTGTTTTGCGCTCCGCTCGCAAAATCTTCTTTTTCCTTTTTAGCTCTTTTAGGGTTTGCCTTTTTCATATTTTCGTAATTTTTTTTGTCATACTGCCTTTTTCAAAGATGAATTTTGTTTGGATTAATAAATCATCATCATTTTGGAAGGCTTGCATCACCTTTTACTAAGTTAGAGTGATCATGCATAATGATATGAGAAAAGGGAATAATTTCATACAAAGATTCCTCCAGAGCAAAGATTTTGTAATCTTTGCTCTTTAAATGAGTCGAAACAAACTTACATTTTTAAAAAACAAAAAAACCGAAAATTAAAAAAAATTTCATTACTAAATTAAAAAATGATATATTGGATTCTTTTTACATTATTTTGCATTCTTTTTATGAATCCAGTTTTAAAAACCTGCCATGCTGATATAGAATCCTAAACTATATAGGAAACGGGCAGCTCATGTTCTCTCGGGGTACATCTTTATTGCAATCATTCACAAAATTGATTTATAAGAACACACCCAATGTAAGTCACAAATATGCAAAAGTATGTATGTAATTAATTGCAAAAATATATAATTTACATATTTGGACAATAAATATGCGTGGAATTTGGAACGCAATGTATAACTTATTGCAAAAAGTATCGACCGATATTTCGTTTTAAGGGATGACTATGGGGGGGACCATGTCCTTTATTTCAGCCCTT
The DNA here is from genome assembly GCA_023653785.1 of Ophioderma brevispina. Lineage (NCBI taxonomy): Eukaryota > Metazoa > Echinodermata > Ophiuroidea > Amphilepidida > Ophiodermatidae > Ophioderma > Ophioderma brevispina. Next base: position 20,447 of record JAMKCH010011673.1, read on the forward strand.
CCTTTTCGGGTAGCAGGTGCGACCCCTGTATGTCCTCTTTGCCTTCTCCATACTTTTCATGTGTCCTCAGATATTTTTCTCAATTTTACTTGTTCAATGTGTCCCATCTTAATTTATGGAATGCCTTGCTACTGGTTCTCTACCCCTACCTGAATAAAACGGGGGGTCCCACTATCCATAAAACTGTTTAAATTTTGCCGTACAAACTGAGAAATTCAAAACCTAATTAAGTGAATGCCAATTTGTTAAATTAATAAGCATTCATGTTTGAGGGGGGCGGCACAGCCAACGGAAATCAAGACATCCAATACAAAAAATACATCAAAAATTCGGCTCCCGGAATGACCCCAAAAAGTGTGATGACCTGTTAACAATCCTGACACGGAAAGTCTTGAAAAACTTTCTAAATGGAAAACCAAAGGTACCGGCGTGGTCTCAGGCTTCCAGCAAGACCCTAAAGAGCTTTGCGATATTTTTAGTCGAAAAAAAAGATATGCGCTACACGGAACTTGTTTTTTTATTGCATTCTGGGAAACTTTTTTTCTGAAGTTCAAAAAAAACAAGAAAAAACGTTACATCTTTTGAAAAACCCGTTTTTAAAAACACACACACACACCACACACAAATGCGGTAAGGGTCAAAATGATAACAACTTTGTTTCCAGTAGGCCCATGCGCAATGGCCTTTTTGATTTTTCGAGCCAATTTAAACATTTCACTTATTTTGAATTACTAAAGAAGAAAATTTGGCATTTTTTAGACAAAAAAATGCCTCAGAGATTGATTGAGGATAAATGTCATTTTAAAACATAAAAGAGATCCCAAATCTGATATTTTTAACTAATAAATTGACAGTCACGTAATGGTTGCAACTGTTTGACTATACCATTTGGCCCTATATGAACCAACTAACTACATAATTTTTAGACATACCAAAATATATAATTTAGTTATCATGTATATACAAATCGGAATGTTATATTTTCTCGCACTAACTTCTTTTAGTTGAGAAGAAATGTAACATCGTCTAAAAATACCAACTCTTTCAAAAAAGGATTTTCCATACATCTGAGTCCCGGAAAGGGGGGGGGGTGGGTCCTGTCCCCATTGACAATGGGATACTCACGCTGTAAAAGGGTTTTTTTTTCAAGATTGTGCACGATACTACTAACGTGAAAGGGCAGCAAAACACTGAAATGGGAAAAGTATACTTTTCACACTTGAACCGGACTTTAACTTACTGATTAGGGTCCGATTGTGAACATTGATTTTTTATCACATGCGTCATTTTATGTGTAAGTAAGCTATTCAGTACAGTCTACGCCTAAACATTTCATAGAAAGCAATGTACCTAGAACCATATTTATGGTGTCAATCTTACCAAACTTACCCTTGTCCATACTTGTTTAGGGGGCTTTTATATACGATCAAATAACTTTTTAGGGTACTTTTTGAACCCTATAGTCGCGAATGATATATCGACTTGTCAATGACCATTGCATCCAGCACTGCGCCGTTATTGCACTGTAGCTATAGTCCCAAAAAGAATACTCTGCCACTCTGAAACCCCAGCGAGAAAATCAGTGAAAAGCAGATATGTCGGATGGCTCGTTGGGTGTGCCTGATATGAACCAAGTCATATCAGTTATCAATGAACCTGTATCCTGTATGGCACATTGCTTGTTTGGTGAACTATATACGAAACTAATGCTTACGGTCTGCGCCGGGGAAACCCCGATTCTCAGGAAATTTCGCAATAGCTTTATGCCATCACACAACACACACATTAACCCAGGAGCTAGCACACATTTGTAACACATCATCCAGTACAAAAGGTTTGAGGGATTAAATATGTTGACAGACTGACAGAAACCCCTGAAAAACGTGTTTCTTAAGTGCTGCAAGTGGTGCCTTAAGGACAAGGGGCCAAAACAAAAAGTTTGACAGGGGTCAAATTTGTAAATTGATCCAATCTGTTTGAAAAGCACACCATGTTATGTGTCTTAACCATAAGTGTTCATAAAAAGGGGTTATATTTGTTTATATGTTACCAAACAAGCCTAAATTTCAGAGTTATGGCTAAAAACAGCAAAAATCAATAAAAATGGTAATTCAGTTTTAACAGGGGTCAAATTTTAAAATTGCCCTATTTTGATAAAAAATGGTGGTCAAATTATTGGTGGAGCTCATAGGATCAAATTAAGGATAGTTTTGAGTTCTCAATGCTTGCTTAAGAAGTAGGGGGGTAACAAGATCAGCCCCATTTGATGCATTGACGTGACCTTCTGTGCCCCCTACATCGAAACTAGCATTTAACACCAGTCAAACTATTCCTTTTTTAATCATATGAACTCCACCAATAATTTTTGCACCGTTTTTTTTATCTATTGTAGCCCTTTACAATTTGACCCTGTACACTGAAAATTGACCCTTATTATTGATTTTTGCTGTTTTTAGCCTATACTCTGTAAACTTTAGGCTGTACATATTACAAACTATCCCTTTTCTGAATCCTTTCTGGTTCACCCATAACATGGTGTGCTTTTCAACTGAGGATCAATTTACAAATTTGACCCCTTTACAAACTTTGTTTTGGCCCCTCTCTTAGCCCCACTTGCTGCACTTAAGAATCACGTTCAGGGGTTCCGGTCAGTCTGTCAACCTATTTAATCAATTTCAAACCTGTTTAACTTGAGTTGTGTTACAAAGGTGTGCTAGCTCCAGGGCTACCTTGACTTCCTTGAAAAGGACATTTTGTTTGCATGTAGGCTATCATTTCCTTTTTGTCTTTCTTGCATTTTTTTTAATTGGGGGTTTATTTTTTGTGGGGGTGGAGGGGAGGTATGCGACTCTTACGAAAGTGTATGGGGTTATGATGGAGATTCGCGAATCACTTTACTATAAAATCATTGAAAATCGTTTTATAGTGAGTGGAGGGGATCTACAAACCTCCCGAAAATACCCTTCCCCTCCTCCCCTCTTTTCAACATCAATTTGGAAACCAAAATTACAATTTTGTTAACACTGAACCTAGAAAAGGAAAAAATGTTTGTTTGAGACGTAAAAACTTTTTCTTATTCTAGCCTCGTCCGGGACGTCCCCCGAGTCCGACGTACTAAAAAGTTGAGATGTTCATGTTTATCTGAACATTCCCTAACTTCCAAGTGCGTTTGGTATGCCTAATTTTACGCACAGATTTCGATCTATACTCTGGAAAAAGGACCTCGCGGATTAAGGAATGAAATTACTCCTCTATAGTTTTCATGAGCACGGATGACCTTGAAACGTTTTGCATATAAAGCGACATGCTCAAAGTTTTTACCTTTTTGCTGGTTTTCAAAAAATCCGACTTTACATAAATTCCCAAAAGTCGTTTATGTAAATTTAATAATACAGACTTCAATGGACAATTAAAATGTCCATATTTGAAGCCTTTCCACCCCAAAACCCAATGCCGTGTTGCAAGGATGTGCGCTATATATTACACATATATGTGAGTGGCGTTCTGTGTCTTGGGGTGGAAAAAAGACCTCATTTTGCATTTTTGTTTTATGGGGGGCTGAACACTAATGGAATTGCCCAAAAACAACAACGAACTTTTTACATACAAACCAACCAATCACTATATGGTTAAGGCAGATAATCTACCAAGGGCTCTGTTCAGTAGACTTGGATGAGCCCATGTTAAGAACAGCTGACCATGCACGTCTTGGGTATCAGAAATCATATAAATAAAAGGTGATGTATTTGCTCAATACAATGGTGAATGAAAAGCATTGAACTGCGCATGGAATTGTAATTTTATTAACTCATAGTGTAGTTAACGTGCTCAGGGATATAAAATAGCGCGGTCATGGGCCATTGTGTTGTATTCCACCCCCCCCCCCCCCTCCCCCCCCCCCCCCCCCCCCCCCCCCCCCCCCCCCCCCCCCTGGTCGCTGGTGTAAAGACGGTTATATAATCAAATCTTAGTAGCATAAGCTATAGGTCTTTGGGTATGTTATAAAGGGCTGCCTCATGTTGCCTCGTTGTAGCTTATGAGGACAAAAGATCTATTCTAGGCGTCACTTACAAGGCGCCATGACAAAAGGGCTATGCAAACATCTTCCTGTTTTCTTCATATAAGTAATCAATGGTCATTGAAATGAGGCATGCATGCTAAGCTTTGCTTTTTCCAGAGAGGCTTGCCACTGAAGTTTCTCAGACTTTTCCATTTTTCTTGATACAAGTGTATTTTGGGGATAAAAAGAACACCTTGCGTCATGATAAAGTAATTGTCAAACACCAACTAAAATGATGGTGAAAATATAAAATTGTGGTATAGAGGGCCTCTTTCCTTCTCCTTATCCGGCGATGTCCTTTGTAAGTTTGTATTTTCTGTCCATAAACAGAACAAGGGACAGAACTTACCGCGTGTTGACGTATGGGACACCTTGCAAGGAATAATCAAAACGCACTATCAGAATCAACTGAAAAAGTTAACGATGCATAAACAAAAAATGAAGGTGCTCGGATCCCCGGTCGGATCACGAAATCCATGGTAACAAGATATATGAATGCCCTCCATTTTTCAACGGTGAAAACCCGTTTCCCTCAGCAAATTTTACATCTCATTGACCTTGTGACCTTGAAAAGAACATATTCGTTTTGTGTAAATACCATTTTACTGAGTTTTTCCTTTTGATTGTAGGGTAAAGCGGGGTAATATGTACCCCGGGGCATTATGGCCCCCCCTTGTCACTTGTTAACGGGGATGGTATGAGTGTTCCGGGGCGTGTTCCTCCTATTGCTACTTTGAAAAGCCATCATTTTGAAACTGAAATCCAGTTATTAACGGAGGTAGTGGCCTTAAAGTTATAAAAAACAAAAATGTTTTTTTCAATATTTAAATTAAAATTTTCACACATTTTCTCTTTATGTCAGTGATGCCTTAAAACATTCCCATTTTATCGGAGCCTCTGTCTGAGGTGTTTACCATGTCAACATAAGGTACTGCCATCCCCCTTGTATCGGTACATGAATCAGATTCCTATCTTACATCTCATTAACAAATTGCTGGATAATTGGTGTATGTTGATCTGGGGGTAATAAATGGACACCCTATAGTCCCATGTAGAACATTTATGGGACGGGGCAATATGGACCATATGAGATCCATATTACCCCGCCCTATGCAAATAACAGGGTGGTCCATGTTGCCGACGCATGGGGTAATATAATAGGTGTTTGTGAGTCAATCCCCAGTTTGGGAAATTTCACCTCATAGGGTCTGTGGATCCCAAAAAATCCTATGCTTAACCCATAAATCCTGACTTTAACCCTTATTTTTAGGCCCACAAAGCATTGTACTTAGGGAAAGGTCTTAAACTTTTAAACACTTTTATCCCTAAGTACTGACATGTGTGTGTACAGTACCGTATAGGAACATTGCAATGCATCAGGGATTTATTCAAAACACCTCGGGTATATGGACCCATTTGTCAAAATAAGTTTGAAGCCTATAGCTTGTATTTAGTTAGAGATGAATGATAGCTTTTTGTCTGGACCTACCCCTTGACCAAAGCTTCCATTTTGATAATGAAATAAAACAATTCTTGGGAAATTACGATCTTGCTTAGGGTCCATATTACCCCCACTTACCCAATTGGTGTCCCCTGCTTATGGCCACCGTATCATGATTCTTTTTGATTCACCTCAAAACATTTTACAAAGGGAAAATCATTTCAGATGGTAGACGCCTTCTAGTAAAGAGCAAATTTCGTACATGTTGGGGGTACGTGTTTCTTCCTGGGTTTGCACTGCGCTGAAATTTACAAATATAAAACTGCATCATCAAGTACTACTCGGATAACAATTTGTGGCCTTTACTAGCCAGCTACCTGATGGGTACAGGTATATTACAATAGTGTTGGGTTATTTCGTCTACCGCGTCACATATCACATAGGTTGGTGTGCAGAAGTAAAAAAGTCCACTTTTACCTGACCGTCGAATCGATTGGTCGCGTTCTTTGTTTCCTATCTCGGTCTGTTTGAAAATAAAAAGTAACTAACATGACAAATGACAAGTTTACACTCCGTAATTATATTCATCCGCTTGATTAAACACTCTGTGCTGCGCTTTTGCGATCCCTCATGCACACATACACAAGACAAACACACTACACCCCATGTGATACGGCAACGATTCGAATCACTCCGCTGGACAACATAAAAGGCACTCCCTCCCCGCTCACAACTCAACTCAACGCATAACCACAATCGTGCCTCCATTTCTTACTTTCCTCAGAACTGGCTGGATTTTAATCTAATCTTCATTCTACAGCCATACTTCTTAGGATTGAATGAGAAAGTACGCCCGGCTGATTTAAAAAACAATCAGGATTTACCGTGGAAGTCATTTGCAGGTCATGCAGTATCTGCACAAATACACATTTGAGTTGAGACCAGCGGGAACCCCCCCTCCCTCCGCGCTATAATAAAACACAAAAGATCGCGGATGGGGAGGGCACTTGTATTCCAAGGGGGGATATCATGCGGGGTATACAAAACGCGTA
>JAMKCH010011674.1:0-27692 GCA_023653785.1 Ophioderma brevispina
AACTGGCACCGCCACTGCTACCAATATTGAATGCCTATGATTGTGATAGTCAAAAAATGGTATCATGAAGTCAAATTTGATTTGTTTCATTTCACAAAGCAATATATACAAAGAAACAGTGAAATTTGAGCAATAAAGGTAGACAACATTGTTTTAAATAACAATATCACATTTTATATTCCTATCATGCCAGAGCAAAAACTTTCACACAGCTCAAATTGGTGTTGTTATATAATAGGTAAAGACACTAGCTAAATCAGAAAAAAAAATATCCAAAATCAGATTTTATCAAGCATAGGTATCCTAGCATACCCTACAAGTGCTAGGATCTAATAGTAATATGGAAAAAAATCAGATATTTTAGTCAATGTCTGTAAGGATGCTAAATTGAATGGGGACTCATATCTTCAGATACTGCTATTTTCTTCCTTTTCTGGTCAATTTTTCAGTTGGAAGAAATAAGAATTCTACAGACTTGCGGTCACTTTTACAATTCCTGCAAATTTCAAATATTTTGATTCTTTCGGGTGGATCACTGATAATGTCTGCAATGCTGAAAATGTCTCTCCCTTTAATTATAGGGGTGTGATAAAAAATGAACCCATCTCAAAATATGGGGACATCCTAAATAAACTAGAAAAAAAATTTGGGCTGGGGTAAAATTCATACTCGCAATTTTGTGAAATAACACACCCCTACTTTAACATAAAGACTATACCTACTTAATCTACACCTTGGTGGTTCTGAGACATGCTCAAGCACATTGAATTCAAGTGCAGCTTAACTAAATACTACAGAAATTACCGCAAGATCTTAATTCTAAAGGCTTACGAAACTTAAATTACAATTAGAAAGACCCGAACGCACTCGCAAAAGGGCCATTCTCCGTTAAAGTGTTCAGGTTTGGTCTCAAAAATGACCAAATATCAACATTAACAAATTCCTGAAAATCATTAAAAATTGTAAACTTTAATATTTTCAGAACTCGGAACAATGCATGGGTGATCTTAAAAAGATATCCGATTTTTAATATATTGCCTAACGTTATCACTTAAGTAACGTATCTGGGTAACGTATCTGGCCGGCCTTTTTCTTCAGCGTGCCGTTCTTAATAAAAGTACATGCTTTACCGACTTAATCTCTATATCTTATTAGGTATTACCATCATACTAAAGCATGGTGTTGTATTCGACTTTATGTATCACAGCGTTCAGCAAGAGCGCAGCGGGAAGTAGGTAATGTATCTGTCACGGTATGAACGTAACATGAGGGATTTCTTTCATTACCAGGCCTGGAAATTGTTACTTCAAAACCAGATTTTTATGCAAAACATGTATAATATAACATTGACATGTGCTTGATTTATCGGATATTAGAACATTCTTCTACCGTTCATTTTTGGCAATTTTGTATCAATTTGAATTATGGTAACGTATCTGGCTGCAATATTGGCGACATGCTCTCAGAGAACTCTACGAAACTTTAATAATCCAATATTATCGTGTTTTGAACTTTATAATTAGGGCATAATAGAGGCTGATAAAAATGTCATGTTACCTGTGATATGCGCTCTTGTGCAACGAGCAGGGGCACATTTTAAAGAATGGATTTGGGCTGGCGACATGGCGAAAAAACAAGAATTATGGATTATCAGCCTTATTGCTTGATACTTTCTTGCCCAGTTACAAGTTCTAGCCCACATCATTTTGAAAGCATAACTCCTAAGTATAATTTATACTAATAAGCATTCATTCTAAACGAGCAAAACAGCCTTTAAACTGTGTATGACTGTGAGCGACAGGAAAAATGGTTTTTGAACACTTTAACGGAGAATGGCCCAAAAGTCATAGGTTCTACTAGAGTCGTGCATTCAGGCCCATCCTATCTTCAAAACTGAAATTACCATATGGTATGAGTTGAGTTGTTTTTAACAAACAAATGCAATGTACATATGTACCAAAATTGTTTGAATACCATAACTTACCATTGGTGTTATTTGGCAAACATTTAGAAAATTTTGGCCCATTTTAAAATATGGTACATTTTGCCAGAATAATAGGTGCTTTATTTACACCATCATGTAAACTGCAGAAGCATGTTTAATTTGTGAAAATCAAAAGCTGATAAACATCACTTTGCAAATATTAGCACTGGCAATGACAATGATCCAAAATGAAACACTTAAGAATAACCACATACCAAGTTTATAATAAAACTGGATGAATTGAGTACATGTATATACAAAGATATACGAACTGTGAGATTCAAAAATATTGTGTGAGACGTAAACCATACCAAAACAATTCATAAATTTGATGACTATTAGGTTTTAAGGAATCGTAGTTTATTAAACATAAATGCCCAGCCGCTCATCGAACTTCAAGGTAAGAACTTCTCAGTGCATCGGCAAATCTGTTTGTCTATTAAGTTTTCAAAAATCTCAGGAAGTTCTTCGATGCCAAATACTGACTTGAAAAACATAAACGCTAGTATCAGTTATTCTCCAGGTGTCACGCTATGTTGATCTTTGCTTAATTTTGAAAATGTTCTTCATTAATCATTGCAAATCTGTGATGCACTGGAAGAGTCACATTGATGAATGTGACATGACCCGATTAATAGTTGCCTGGATCATTCACCTTTAGTGATCACTACATGTGGTCGGTGATAATTATTACAGAGCTCAATGGGACAAAAACGAAAGACATCCGTAAATCCAACAATTTTACAATAACGGACTTAATGCCGAAATGAACGATTTAGAGTCCATGGGCTTGTCGGCCTGCTGTTATGGATAGACTGAAAAAATTATGGGATCATTCCTTCACGTAAGACACACGGAATGAGCCTAGCATGAAATCGTCTATAAAAGGATCAAAGGATTACTAGGATTGTAAAGCTTTATTCCGTAAAAAAGTCTTTACTCTAGTCTAACTCATGAATATCTTACACCAAGGACACACCAAAATATTGGTTATTCAAGTTGTAGAGAAAGGACAGAATACAAGATTCTTTAAACATAATAATCATGAAAATTGGTCACTGCATTCTGGTCAGAAAAAGTCAACATTTGGGGTTACAAGAAACACAACCATCGCCATACATGCATCTGGATGGTGTGACCATGGCACTCTAAGGAGTCATCTTAACTATAGCTGGTGTCCCACAGAAAAGGAAATGCCTTTTCCGGAAGCCACAACCAAAATTAACTCTAAAAGCGGGTACCAATTGTACATTTCCTGCAAATTTCTTTATGTGAGAAATAAAACTGCCCTCAAAGGCAATTCTGAAATTCTACATTTTTCCTCGAAGCATCAGAAGAACATTTTTTCTCAAGTCAACTTGCATGCTCAAGGGCATGAGTTTCCTGATGTCTTTCAAACTTTTCCAGATCTAAGATTTTTCTGGCAGTGTTACACTGATATGGGTTTTCTCCACTGTGGGGAGTAGTATAAGAATGTTGTTAAGATTGTGCTATTTACGAATTGCCATGTTGCACTGTTCACATGTGTAGGGTCTTTCACCTGTATGTACCCGTATATGCACTTCCAAAATTTCAGGATATCGAAACATTTTGCCACAAAATAACAGCAGAATTGACCCTTTTTTGTCCATGTGCAACTCTTCATGTAGCGTCAACCGCTGTCCTTTTAAACCTTCTTTCCACAATTTTGCAAATGTAAGCCATTCTGCAGTGCACTGGCCATGTGCTTCCTAATGCGATTCCATGGGAAATGCACATCAACACTTTGGGCCTTGATATGATTTCGGAAACGATTGATGTACATGTTTACATTGGCTGATATGACTTCTCAAACAGTCTTTGCTAGAAATATCGTGTTACACGGGACTGCACAGTGGTACTTTCGCATTATATGAGCCTTGGGTTTTTGTTTGACTTATCTATTTAGAAATCGTTTGCCCACATACACACCGTGCTGTGCGTCTTCTTCAAGTGAACACTCATTTCATGAGCTTGTCTTATTTGTTTGCTTGCAAATATATTTCTGTACATAATTTGCATGTCCGAGCATGCTTTATTAAATGTGCTCGCAGATCACCTTGTATCTTAACGCTCTCCTGACATATCATGCATGACCTCCTGCATGCATGCTACGTATATGGAAGACGGAGGCTTTGTACGACATAAAATCTTGTCGCAATGCTTGCACTCCTTTTGCATGTTTTCTCATGTTTTTTCTTCATGTGCTGTTTCAAGGAACGTGTGATTGGTTAAAAGCTGAGCACAAAATTTGCAAAGTATATTTTGCATTAGATACAGTGTGACTTCTTACATGAGTTCTCATTGCATCATTACTTGAAAACTGTGCATTGCAAAGGAAACACTTCAAATGAAACCCACTAGGCATATTTGCTTCAGCAATGGAAATTGGTCTGGAAGAATTGCTCACATGCTTGATTGCTTGGATGTTGGCAATCTGGCGAGATCATTGGGTAGAAATGGCATACAGTAGCTTTGAAGATTATCTGATGCTACATGGGGTGATGATAGGTTTCTGTTTATTGGTTCTCTTGGCATGTTGACCTTGCGGTTGATACTGGCTGTTTACAAAGCTGGAAAATGTTACTGTCTATTTCTAATCCATTATTAATTATTACTAGGTGGAATAATTATTTCCATTCATTTGCAATAGGTGTGTCACAAGCTTCGAAGTAATTTGTATTCAATTATTCATTTACTCAAGCATAGAAAATATCTCTGTGGCTAGTATATGCATCATAAGTTGAAGTCTTTCATATCCGCATTTCTAAGTGGGACACCAACTGAAATGCTATTTCCACTGCCTGCATATGATGTACTGTGATGTACCTGAAGTACCTGAGTTTTGAATGTCCCTGTAGTGCTATGCATGTCACATAGTTGAAAAAGCGACTTTCAAATCTATTGCTTAACGTATTGCAAGCTGCCAAGTTATTTCCATAGTTGAACCAGAGGTGTCAAAGAGAATTGTTACTACTATTTCTAGCAATGCAGAGGGAATCTGAAACCATGTTTCAATAGGAATTCGTGACATATCAACAAGTGAAAATGTTGTCCTCACTCTTATATGTTATAATCACAGGCTAACGATGTCTCATTGGTCCACCTGATGGTAGAAGTAGCTGAAATACTGTTGTCATATCTCGTTCTGTGATGTAGGAGTTGATAAGTAAACTTTGATCATACTTGCTGGATCCAGTGACTATTATATCCCTCAGTGCATATTCGTCCTTGAATATTTGGCGATGTGTGACATGGTATCATATCACTTGAACTGCTTTTGATTGTAATTCCCCTTTGAGCCTGGTTTTAATCGATTCTGCATCGAGATCTGTAGATTTTTTCTTGTGATTTCCTTTACATGTCTTCTGAAGATGGAAAAATGAAGGAGCACTAGTGCAATAATTGCACCTAAAAACTTCCTTCCAATACTTTTCAAAGCATACTCTTTTGTATATATGTTGCCGAACTTTCTCCATTTCATTACTTTGGTTCCATTCATCTCCTACATTTTCATATTGCTTCTGGTTAAGAGTGTGGAATTGAGCCAAGACAACATTCGGCACAGTGAGAAACTTGATGTTTGTACTCATCAGACCCTGGCAATCAGTTTTGATATTACTAGGTAATGGTACCATGTTCTCAGTTCCAGTAGGTATCGTTGCAATATATCCTTGACTAGCAAGTTGCAGATTCAGTATTGTGCAATTTCAAATGATACTGTTCAGTCAATTTTGTCCTTAAGAAGGCAGTACACAACTGTTCTTTCTGTCAAGCTTGCCAAATTCAGTAAATTTGCCGGATATCCTGGAGTTTTTCTGCTCTGCTGTCAAGTCACAAAAGGGACAAAGATGTGGAATGCTGGTCACCTGTCACATTTGCCACTTTCAGCATTGTAATTGCAGAACTTTGATTACCTGTGAAAGTCAGAGCTGCAGTAGTCATTGAGTTGGCAGGAGAAACCTTGTTATCTGTTGGGTTTGTTGCTTCAGCATGAACAGTTGAGACCATGGTTAGGCTGTCATAGTGTAGGTTTAGCTTCAAGCTTGCGAACTTGGAAATCCACCAGGTTCAGTTTCAGCATTCACAGGCAAGCCTGGCATATAGTAAGTTTGCAGTTTTAGCAGTCATAGTTGCAAAACCCAGTATTGTCGAGTTTGCATTTTAGCAGTCATATTTGCACAACCCTGGTTATCTGGCAAGTATGGAGTTCCAGTATTCATAGTTGCAGAACCCTGATTTTCTGGAAAGTTTACAGTTTTAGCATTCAAAGATGTAAAAAACCATGCGTATAGACCAAAGATGTGGAACCATGGTAACCTATCAAAATGGCCACCTTTAGCATTCGTTCATTGCAGAACTTTACTTTGATTATATGTGAAGTTCACAGCTTCAGTAGTCATAGTTGCAGAAACCTTGTTATCTGTTGGGTGCCAGCTTCAGCATGAACAGTAGCAGAACCTGCGTTTGGGTAGCTGTCAAATGTGTAGGTTTAGCATTCAAAGCTACAGAACTCTGAAAATCCATCAAGTTTGCAGTTTAGATTCATTGGTTTTTTGGGCAAAACCCCGGGCATCTGTCGAGTTGACATTTTAAGGCATCATTCGTTGAAGACCCTGGTTACCTGTAAGTCTGGAGTTTCAGTATTTCATAATTGCAGAACCCTGATTTTCGGAAAGTTTACAGTTTTAGCAGTAGAGATGTAGACCCCTGGTTTTTGTCAATTTTGCAGTTTCGGCATTCAAAGCTAAGGACCCTCGTTTAACCTGTTCAAATTTGCACCGTTTCAGCATTTGTCAGCTGCAGAACCCTGGTTACCTATCAAATTGGCAGGTTTAGCATTCATAGATGAAGAACTTCTGGTTTATCCGTCAAAGTGTGGAGTTTCAGCATTTAACAAGCTAGAGGGACCATTGTACCTGCAAGTTTGCAGTTCAGCATTGGGTTTCTCTTGAACACCATTTTCAGAATCTGAGACTGTCTGGTTGAAATGAATAAACCCACTTTATCCGGGAAGGCTTACTTCCCTTCCCCTGCATTCACAATTGACTGACTTATCAGAGAATGCTTACTGTCCTGCAAACCATTTTACATTTTCCGTTATCTCCTTCACGTGTACGGATGGCACAGTGCGTGTGTCTTAAAGTCCACCAGCAAAGAGCAATGCCATTAAAAAACTTCAAGGAGTATTAACACACCTAGTCTTTGTCGTCGTGGCTAGGATTAAAAATGACAATCTGGTTCTATACACTGTTTTCTTAAAAATCTATCCAACGGATCCACCAGTGATTTAAGGCTTGGTTTACAGCAAGGAATAAATGCAGCAACACTTATATTGATGTAACTTCTTCGGGGACATCTTACATAGGTAGCAGAGTTCCCCTGCCATATGGCCAAATTTCGTATTTGTTGGCATCCATTTTTTATTGAAATACCTTTAAAAAGGAAGTCTCATACTCTGTAAGACTCTGGCAAATATTCCTAATACTCGTCCAAGTTGATGTTCAAGTAGTGGTGTTTGAATCTGTCCAATGGTTCCTAAATGGAAGAAAAGGCAGATAGAACCATTAAATATGATAAGCTTACGAGATTTGGAAGTGACTCATGCCATTGTTACTTTCAGTTTGATCCTTTTCTGTTGTTTGCAACTGATTCAAGTTGAATGCATATTTAGTTGATTAAGCCTGGTCCTCTGATACATGTACCTTTTGCACAGACCTCTCCAAGTTATTGTTTTATAATACATTGTATGGACCAAGGAATTGTGAAATGTTTGTGACCTTGGCATTGGACGGCTTGCTTTCTCCTGGCAACACATAACATGACAGGTTTAGGGAGGGAAACATTTCCTCAAGCCTGTTACAGCATAAAATTTTAAATTGTAATATTAAAAAAGTCAATAATATAATAAAATAAGTATTTTATTAAATTTTAACAATGGTTCCCATTTCCACAAGTGTCGCCTGCTTTCGGGTCCACCTTTCCTTCACTCCTCTTTTATAATGTGACCGCAGGATGACCTATGATCTTTGCAAGTATCTAAGTAGTTTTTAACCAATTCTCTTGTTTAGATTTTGTCCAATAGAGCAGTTGTTTTGAAAAGATTTTTATTTTTTTTTTTAGAATAAAACACTTCAAAGAACACTTTACATCAAAATTTAATGAGATAATTTTCAAATTTTGTCTCTTTCATATGGCACCTTATTTAATTTAAGGTTAAGGTCAGGTTTTTTAAGTTGGGACCCAATGGTGTTGCTGGGCATTTTTTAAGGCAACTACATGATTTTCCAGGTTTTGATGCTATAACGTTTAAACTGGTACATTTTCCCCTATATAAGTACATACATATTCCTGAGAGCAAATACTCTGCAGATTTCAGAACAATACAATTGGCTTTCATCAATACAGGGTGACTCATAAAAATACAGGGTGTAAACAAGCAAAATACTAAGAAAAGGAATTCAGTTTATGGTGTCCCCCCCTAAACCTTACAGTGATGATCCAATATTTTTGGCACTTTGTTTAATTATAATACCCAAATTGCCCACCAACCCATGTAAACAAGGCTTTTATCGGACAAATACTTCCGTTACACCATACAGGGTGGTCCAAAATTAATGCAAGATTTCTTCTATTCTCCCTATATCTGGTACTGAATAGACATATTTCTGATTGAGATGGTGTTAACTAGATGTAAAATCAGCAAGCAATCCAATTATGAAAGTTAGAAGAGAAATTCGACAGGCCGTTTTCATGAAAAGGGTGCCTTTTTTGTTCAAATGGAGCATGAGGGCGCTTTTTCAGATTTGTCTCAAACATTTGTTGTTTTCTAGATTTTTAGTTTTACGAAGAGATCACACCTAGACCTGCCTATGCTATTTGAACCTAATATCATGCTCTGTTTGTCCGTAGCACCCTTTTGTAGCCTTGTGCTCCTCCACCCCATGCTCCCCGCCACAATGATCCCCCCCTGACTTTTTACGCTTATCGAGTTACAGTAATTAGTACAAACTAAAATCAAATTTTTTGCTTCAGAAATTGGGAAGGCCAATGTCCAAGAAAAAAATCATACCAAAACAAGCTCTGTCTCATATAAAAATAACAAACTACAGCATGTATACAAGTTTATGGGAACTAAGAAAGCAACAAACCCCCTTGTTTAGGATTCCCAACTTAAAAACATGACCTTAAAAAAGATTTTTTAATTTTTTAGATAAAAACACTTCAAATAGAAACACTTTAATCAAAATTTAATGAAGAAATTTTCCCTAAATTTTTGTCTCTTTCATATGGCACCTTATTTATTAAGGTTAAGGTCCTGTTTTTTAAGTTGGGACCCCAATTGTGGTTGCGTGTGCATTTTTACAGGCAACTACATGATTTTCCAGTTGATGCTATAACGTTTACTGGTACATTTTTACCCCTATATAAGTAATAATATTCGTGAGAGCATATACTCTGCAAATTTCAGAAACATAACAATTGGCTTCATCATACAGGGTGACTCATAATATACAGGGTGTAACAGCAAAATAGTAAGAAAGGGAATTCCAGTTTATGGTGTCCCCCCGACACATACATGCTGACTACAATATTTTGGCACTTGTTTTAATATAATGTAACAAATGCCCACCAAGCCCATGTACAACTTTTTCGACAAATCTTCCGTTACACAATACAGGGGTGGGTCCAAATAATGCAAGAATTTTCTTCTAATTCTTCCCTATATCTGGTACTGAATAGACATATTTTTATGATGAGATGTGTTACTAATGTAAAAATCAGCAAGCATCCAATTAGAAAGTTCTAATAGAATGCGACAAGGCGTTTTCATGAAATTGCCTTTTTTGTTCAAAATGGGCATGATGGCGCTTTTTCAGATTTGTCGCAAACATTTGTGTTGTTTTCTAGATTTGAGTTTACTGGAAGAGATCACAACCTAGACCTGCCCCTATGATATTTGATCCGAATATCATGCTTTGATTGTCCGTAGCACCCATTGTAAAGCATTGTGCTCCTCCACCACATGCTCCTCCGCCACACGCTCCACCCCTGACTTTTTACGCTTATCAATTTACAGTAAATAGTCCAAACTAAAATCATATTTTTTGCTTCAGAAAAAAAAAATTTTGGAAGGGCCAATGTCCAAGGAAAAAAAATTAAATACCAAAAAACAAGCTCTGCTCATATACAATTAACAAACTACAAGCATGTATACAAGTTTTTTGGGAACTAAGAATTCAACAAATCCACCCTTTTAGATTCCTCAACTTAAAAAACATGACCTTAAGCATTATCTTCTTTCTATAATTATGCAACCCTAACCCCACGTCGGTTAGGAGTGAGGGAAGAGGGGAACAGAAAAATCCGCAAATCGGGTGTGATTTGAACCCAGCCCTTTCTGGGCCCCAGTCCCATGACCCGGGACACCACGGCAGTGTCCCGCTGCCCGGCCACGATTTCGTGCCCATATGAGTCTTGGTTTGTTACGTCATCACTACTTTCTGGACCAGTGCTGTGAGCTTTTGTGAGATTATTTGTGTGTAGGGTTAAATTGGAATTCTAGTGTTTACCAGAAAAATCAAGCACTAAATGACATCTTAAAGGTGCATTTCCGTGATTCCAGCACCTTCAGTTTTAGTGTAAGGCTGTTAGTATGATTCCAAAGCTTTTGCATTTTTTTTTGCCTAAGGATCTTTTTTTTTTGGTGTCATTTGGAGAGAGTAGACATCCAGGGATCAGAAAAGTATTGTCGCATTTTTTTCTGATTAGCGTTTTTGGCCGCCATCTATGGATTTTCAAAATGGCCGCCATTTCCCAAAAAAAAAAAGGGTTTTTTCCCCTATAACTTTGGTTCTGATCCACATTGGAAGGCAAACTTTGGTGGCCAACCTATGTTTTTCACTACCTGGGAGTTCAAAAATTATGGATAATAAACCTAGTCCTACCAAAGCTGTGCCTTTTGCAACACCCTCGCCCTGGCTGGAGGGGCGGCGATCGTTGGTAAGCCGCGCCTCTACCCATCCCCCTTTTGAGATTTTCTACAATAAGGGAACTTATGATTTGGATGCTTTTTTGGTGGTCATTGGTGATTGACATCCAGTTTATCAGACAAGTTATTGATTCGCATTTTGTTCCTCTGAAAACGTTTGGCGCCATCTTGGATTTCAAAATGGCCGCCATTTCCAGGACTTTTGCTCTAACCTTTAGTTCTGAGCAACATTGGAATCCAAATTTGTTGGCTAAGGGTCGTATATATTTTGGTATGTATAGCTTTTGGTCCTCCTCTATCCCAGAAATGTCAAATACCAACATTCCACTTGTGACGTCTCCATCCTCTTCCATGGCATCCTAAGTTTGCTCTAAAAATGCAGCACATGGAAAACATTTTGGTTATAGCCAAAATGCTAGAAACGTGTGGTGAATTTTGTCAGGTTCACAGCTAAAATGTTTATGAATGCCATACAATGTCCATAACAAACGCGAATTGCAAAGAAGATGCCCTTAACATTATTTCAAAACATGTTGCTTTTATTGCCCTCATAGAGGTTGATATATGCTCTTATATATGCTATTAAAATTTCTTCCATCTGGGTGAAGCAGGACAAGTGAGTGTCCTGAAGAGGTCAGGACAGGTCTTTTTCAACTCTTTCTAGGGCATAAGTCATCATCAAGTGTTGGCCTCATGTTGCGCTCACACTGTGGGTAGCTTGGTATTCCATGGAATTTTATTTGCACATTCAACATCAGTAATGTACCGTGACTACAGTGTTGTCCCTTGCTTATCTTGATTAGTTTGTCAGCCAGGTCCAGAGTGAAGGCCCATCCTTTAGTGTTCTGCACGTCTTAAACTTGCCGGCATGCCTACCTTAACAAGAGCTTCTTACAGTTGATTATGCAGAAACTGGCTGGTTGCCTGCATCTACTAGGACAGCTCCTGCACCTTGGTTGTCCGCAGGTGGCGTAACCAGCGGGGTGGCAGGGTGGGCAGTCCTGCCCCCCGGACACTGAAATGGGGACGGAGAAGGGGTACAATCATGGAACAAGAAAGGGGACAAGAGGGAGAAAGAGACAGGGAAGGAGGCAGGATAAGGGAAAAGAGAAGGAAAGGGAAGGAGGAAGGAAAAGAGATCAAGGAAAGGGGAAGGAGATACGAAAGAGGATGGAAATTGACGGCAGAAGTAAAGCAATTATCCCCCCCCCCCTTCGAATTTTGAACCTAGGTAGAAAATAATTGTCTAAATTTGGGGAACTTCTTGAGTCTTGCCACCCTGGAGGCTCAGTCTGTTACGCGCCTGGTGTCCAGGCTATGAATTTTGTTCGAGTGAAGCTAAATAGTAAAATATGGGGATAATTCGCCTGATTTCTGCCACCACATCCTTTAACATTCCGTTGAAGCTGCCGAATCACATAGGGTGGTGGCACAATACAAAATTATTTTCCAAATAATTGCCTTGCACCAGCAAAGGTTAACTTATCCTTGCTAGATGAGACTTTCTTAAAGGGAGCCAGTAATAGATGATGATGCAGCCACCAAAAAGCTCATACCATTATGAACAAACTGTTCTCTTGTGCCATCAAGTTTAAGACGTGCAAAGCCTTAACCGAAGCAATGGCTAAAATCATATTTATGTGAGTTGGACAAGTACCTATTGGAAAGGTAATCTTTGATAACTATCCAAGATGATCTCAATGGATATGAATACTCCAACTTCACACTATGAATACTGGGTTGAAAGACTCCACTCCCGTTTACGGACAGATGCAAAATTCCTGACAAGAAGGAAAGCAAAAGGGTGGTCTCGCTCTGTTCCTGGCTGACAACCATAATCAAGCTACGGACGAAAACAGTAGTAGTCCTAACTGCTAGCTACTGCTACATGCAGAGGTATGTCACAACAACTCCCATGGACTATCAAGCTCCCACAGTTGGTGACACGCATTAAGAGTGCCGATATATTGATGCTGAATAATGCCCTATAAATAGTTGAAAAAGATCCTATTAACAAAGTATACTTCTTCACCCAGGACCACTGTGGGTGGTCATATTTTGCAGACTTTCCCGAGCTTGGTACAAAAACAGGGATAGTCATAGGTACAAATTCAAACTGCAGAAGTGTGCAGTTTTAACCCATGATAAATTAATAAAGAGATGGGCCTTCAGGCATTGCCTGATTCAATTGCGATAATTTGGTACAAGACATCACAGACCCCACAAAATGGCGGACAGCGCTCCGGCTACGGCGAAATCCGGCCTGACCGCCGGGCAGTCGGCTGCGTCGCCTGAGGGAACGGAGAACCACGGGGATCAGTGCTTTCTCCCATGCTGTTCAAAATTGTGTCGGCAATGGGCATCAAGCGGGATCTGGACGGTATGGCTACGCCGACGGACTTGCCCTTCTTACTCGGACGGCGGGGCTAAACGCACTGCCCTTCGGATTCAAGCCTCAGTGGAGCGCCTCTGCTATGCGGTCCAGCACCAGCTTTTCAGGGTTTGAGACTGGAGGCAGCTACTTGTCGGCAGCACCTGGGTCAGTATTGTGTTGATCATCATGGGGTGCTATCCCAACTGCCCTGCGCACCGGCGCCCTGGCTCTGGTCTACAACACTGCTGAATGTGGTGCAACAGCTCTCGTTGCAGGGAAGCCTGGACACGTTGCTCCGCGAGACCATGGGAACCATTGCTGGCTGCCATTGTCCCACTCCATCTGTGTTTCTATCTGGGTAGAGGGGCAAATGTGGTGAAGTGGATCAGCGCTCGCCTCATAAGCATAAGGTGTGGGTTCGAGCCCCGCTGTAGCCAAATGTGTTGGTGCACTTGGGCAAGGCAATTTACTGCGCGTGCACTCTCTCCACCCAGGGGTTACAATGGGTACCGGCATATGCTGGGAATGACAAAAACAGACTCGCTGTGCGGGAGGAGTGGCGACCCCCCCCACAGCAACCTTATATGAGGGAGTCTGGCGCAAACGCAAATGACAGAGAGAGATGAGCACTCGCCTGCGGGGCACCATTTTGGGTCATGTCAGTGCTTTCGGACATTGCGCATGCGGTGCTTGGGGCCCAGTTGGGGGGCATGGCATGCGTAGGCTGGTGAGTAAGGCTCGTGGAAGCAGGCTAGGCGACGGGGAACTGCGCTCCTCGTGACCTTTCTGTTGACGCGTTGCTGGACTCTCCGGCTCTCCTTTTGACATCTTGCAGACATGAGCACTTGCCTTGCTAGATGCTATGGGCTGGACCCGTTCGCTGGATCCGCCGGCTCTTCAAACAGATAGCTGCTACCTCATACGCAAGAAGCAGGAGGTAAAAGTCTAATGGTGTTGGGCAATGAAGGGTGTCTAAATTATGATGAAAGCTCCAGCTCACATCGTTTCAGCTATTACCGAGGCTCTGAAATGTGAAAACACCATCAGTAACAAGTAAATATTCAAGTGTGGAAGAATTATGTTATTAGGCCATTTCATGATTAGGCGACAATTTTGAATTTTGTCTTTCCTCCTAGCATGTTCAAAATTATGGGATCAGAATAATCATTATTGATGGTTTTTCCAGTCCTCCCTATGGGCTTACCCTCACATAGCTTAACCAACTTGCTCTTGTCACAAGTTTAGGTGTTGTGATATCAAACATGCCTAAAATGAACATTTCTGGTGTCAACTGGAAATTAAGGTTATTTGGTAGATGCCATTATTTCAACAACCCACATTTTCCCTATTCCTATAACTTTATTTTGTTGGACAATAAGTTCCACTTTGTATTAAGATCAAAATTAAGGAAATAGCTTGTCTTGTATAAGTAGGATATGCACGCAAAATTCAGTGTGTGGATGGACATTGTCCGTTCACTTTTTACACACATTTTAAAGTGGTTCTTAAACAAACATCATTATTTCTTGTTAACAAAAATATTGTCATGATACTAAGATGTCCTAAGTTATTTGCTCAAAAACATGTTGTTATTGCTCACTCTAATTTTGTTTACAGCCAAAAGGATGCGGAGCACTCATGGTCCGTTCACTTATTTTGTCACATCCACATTTTTAAGTGTAGAATTTGGGGTGTAACTAGAATGAAATATTCCACTGTAATATTAATTTGAAATACAATTGGAAGAGTTTTATAATGGTGACCTACACATTAGGATCTACGATCTTTATGGGCATGGGCAATATTTTAATTTGTCCGTTCACTTTGTGACATAGTCACATTCCGTTCACATCCAAAAAACTTTCTTCACTGCTAAATATAAATATATTAGTGTACCCAATTTTAGTTAATTTTTTTAGAAAGTGAATTTGGTATCACTAAAAAGCAAATGAGTTATGTGTCCTAGTATGCTCTTTAAATTAATGCAAGACCAATAAAAATGTGTCTGTTCACACCCATTTGTCACATCCATCAAAAGGAGTTTTTGGATAAAAATGCCATATCTAACTCATCAACTTATGGTTTGATTGGCTTTTTCACCATGTAGGGTTATATTTTATAATGTCATTAAGGTTGCTTGATGTATTTTCAGAAACCATTTCCATTTTTAAATTTTTCATATAAACACTGTATTTAGCCTTGCTCAGTTAATGCATGGGCTTATGAACATAATTTGAAGCATAGGAGGCCAGAACACATTTAAATTTAAACTGAGAATTTCGCGGTTCTCGGCTTTCGCGCTCGCTATATGCAAAAGAAATATACGCTGTGGGCCGCCCCATGAAAAACTTAACAATTTTTGCCACACACATCCATACAAACACACCACAACAACATACACCCATACATACACACGCACAACGATGCTAAGTGGTCCTGCCCAGCATAGCTGGAGGCCCACAAAAATGTGGGTATACTTTTTATGTTTTTAAAAAAAAATCAGTTGGACTGAAGAAAACACAATTCTTCCAGATTAAACAAACTACTCATAATAATGCAAATTGTCCGTTCACAAGAAGAAATGTCACATCCACCCCTTAAAATTAGCCAATATACTGCTGATTCCCAATAAAAAGTGTTTTGAAATATTCTACTGTGTTGTAGGAAAACTCATAAAATGTTAAATCTTCAAACATTCTCTGGTTTTGAAAAACACTTTTATTCAACATCATTAGATTGTCCTGTTCACATTGTAATATGGGTCACATCACCTTTTTACAAACATTAATAGCAAACATTTATTATTCCTGGCCAGCTTGCATTATTTGTCCCTATTTCCTATACCAAGAGCTTTAGACCATTGAATTATCAGAGTCATACATTGATTTTCAGTGTGAGGTAAACTATTAGTAGGTCAATTCCCATTTTTGGTCACAAAATACACCTTGGGAAAATTTTGCCCCCCAGATATATGTGAAAAAACAACCAAGATTCATTCAAATTTGTCCTAGAGGAGCCTGTGGCATACTTTTCTGTGCCCAATTGCCCATTGTCATTGTATGGACAAGTCAATGTACATATTTCATTTGTAATTTTTGAAAAATTTTGTTTTTTCCCCAAATTTTCAAACAAAATTACCCAAAATTAAAAAGTAACTTGAATTATTTTATTTGAGAGGGGTTTACAAGTTTAAGCTAGCCAGAGGGTATTTTCTGAACCTGTAGGCCTTGGCAAGAAGAAAAAGGAGTAGGAGTAAAAACTTTTAACTCACTTTGAAAAATTAACCCTCAGTTGACAAAAAGTGGCGCCTAATTGTGAAACGGGCATAGCTTATCAGCCACAAAAAATATCTGCGTTGAGTCCTACTACACCCAGATGGGCAAAAATTTCAGAAACTTTTGCAAAACCAAAGTGCGATAAGTTGTCACCTATGCCTATATACAAAAGGAGCAAGGTCTCAACATATCTACAACACATCTTTGGGCTCAAAGACCAATGTTCTCCATCCAACAATATTACCAAATCCTTAGGCCTTGTATACTAGAATGAGTCAAAGAAGCACGAACAAACTTTTGCACAATCCTGACTGCAGAACATGTTGCACCTGAGGCAGTAGTAGCGCGTCGCGTCGGTAAGGGGATTTTGTATATGGGACATTGCACCCCTCCTACATGTGAACAAAGTTGATTACAAACTGGCAGACATTTAAGATGACTTTTATCTTTAAAGAAGAAATGGGAGTTTTGTGCGAACCTTCAAATATTTTTTTTATCACAGGGATATAGATGATGTGACATCAGTGTTTACAAACACAGGTTGGCACCTGGTCTACTGACACATTGAAGGTATGAAGAATATGCCCATACAGCTACAATAGCCTTATCCTACTGATTGAGTGCGATTTTTAAAAGCACAAGCCCTGCAGGTGCGCACGCATACACTTGGGCAGTTGACGTCACATGTCACCTCGTCTATACAATTCAAACATATTATTTGGATAAAATTGTTTTTATTAACATTTTTAGCCATGTTTGTAGCATTTTTAGCGCTAGCGGAATGTTTCCCATATTCCACATTTTTTCAGGACACACTTATGATGTCATATAGACATGTGGGATGTTGGTATATTTCTCGATTTTTGGTGCATAGAAGGGACCAAAAGCTATACATAGGTATTTTGCTACCACACACCAAATCATGACCCTTATAGAAAATCTGAAAGGGGGACTAGGGCGGAGGAAGCGGCGTAACAACGATCACCCCCACCACCAACACCACCACCACCATGGTTGAGGGATGTTGAAAAGGACAGCTTGGTTAGACTAGGTTGATTATCATATTTTTGAACTCCCAGCTATTAAAAACATAGGTTTTGGCCAAATGTGACTTCCAATGTTGCTCAGAACCAAAGTTATAGAGCAAAATCCTTAAGAAATGGCGGCCATTTTGAAAACCAAGATGGCGCTAATTTCCGCTAAATATTTTTCAGCAAAAAAATGCGACCAATACTTTTCTGATACCTGGATGTTTATTACACCCAATGACACCAAAAAAGCATCGAAATGATAAGACCCCCTATTATAGAAAATCTCAAAGGGGGACTGAGGTATGGGCAATGGCGAAATAACAATCGCCCCCCCCCCATTATGGACGAGGGGTGTTACAAAGCACAACTTGGACATATTAGGTTAATTATCATATTCCTGAATCCCCATGTGTTGAAAACATAAGTTTGGCCACCAAATTTGACTTCCAATGTTGCTCAGAACCAAAGATATCCATCAAAATCCTTTTGAAATGGCGGCCATTTTGAAATCCAAGATGGCGGCCAAACGCTTTTCAGAAAAAAATGCGACCAATACTTTTCTGATACCTGGATGTCTACTCTACCCAATGATACCAAAAAAAGCATCCTTAGCAAAAAAAATGCAAATATATACATAACATCCTACACTATTTATTCACGGTTCGCTAGATATCCTTGAGAAAAGCTTATTCACAAAATTATGAGCAATTCTTTGTTTCCCACAGTCCCATTGGCCACTGTGCTGTAATTTCTGTCCGTTAGGGACAGAAAATACAAAATCGCGAATTTCTTACAAATACGACTTAATTTTCACGTAATATTTGGTACACATGGATTACTAAGGCTATATTCGCGCGCGTAATTGTATCATGCTATGATTCCAAGGTCAGGATAACGTGTGCAATTCGTGGCTGTGCAACATTAAAAGGCGCAGTGACGTCACCTTCAACTTAAAAATGACACACTATCGGCTGCATGCCTGGGGAGGCTATCATGTAATGCCATGGCGCCACACACCACACAGCACTCAAAGAAAGAAACCAAATTTTTTTTTCTGGCAGTATTTTCCCATAGGCATTTTCATTACCTGATTATACTCCTACCCAGGCCTAACTAGCTATATCCAATGGGCATCCAGTCCCCACAATATTGCTTTAATTACAGAATATTTAAAGTCAGACTAGCTCATTATGACACTGGATAGCCTGGACTAACTATCCTTCCATTAATTACCCAAACTTCAGAGTTTTTTTTATTTTTTTTTCCTCATCAACACTGCACTGATGAGTAAAAAAAAAACTGCCCCACTGTCATGACTGTTGAGTAAATAAAAAAAAAAAAATTGCCCCACTCTGGTGAGCACAAAAAAAATTGCCCCCACTGGAAAAAAAATGCTATTTGATAGGCTAGGCTGGGCAGGGCTAGACTTAGCTAGGCTACGCTGAGACTTGGGAGGCTATCATGGTACACAAATGCACACACAACAAAAGACTTAGACTATATTGTCCGATTGGGAGTCTATGCAAGTGTGGTGAACTGTGATGCGGGACAGCACCGGCGACAGTTGAATGGAGTGGACAGCTCACATAAACAGACTTTCTTCAGACGAGGTGCAGAATTTTTGAATTTTATTCTACAACCTCATCATTTATTTACTATGTTTATTACTTGCCTTCGGTCTTGGTTCATTCGTGGGCCCATTCTATTCTTGCAACACACGTTGCCAGCCAGCGCTCAGGAGCTACAATTCACTGCCGCAATCATCCTCCTGCTGAAACATGAAAGGCTTTGATTTGCTTGTTATTTCAGATGACTCTGGACCTCTCTGTCCACCCCATAAAATTGAGGGTTAATACATGCTCAGAAATACACCATACGGCATGTAGTTTCCGCGTGGGGAAATAACACCGCGCCAAACTTGGCAGTCTTGGCGCAGACCCACAAAGGGACCATTTTTTAATACAAAAGGTCCAAAATTTAAAGAAAATTTCCTCCTTGTGTTCAACATAGCTAAAAATATATATAAAAAAAAATAGGACACTTTTAGGGGTTGCATCTCTTTTTAAAAACAAAAAAACTCCCACTTTTTCGGGAACTCAAATCTGGTATTGACCTACTGGGCCTACTTGTGCTTGGTGTAGCCCAGAGGTGTAGGACATATCTACACACTGGAAATACCACTGTCAATTTTTTTAAATCCCTTCATATTACAATTTCACCATAGTGTTTGCCATAAACTTTGAGACAAAACTGTTGAGCCAAACTTGGTTTGAATTCTTTTGTGAAATTTGTTAGCCTTTGCCCAAAACAGCCTCGGTTTAAAAATGCTCGCAGTGCTCTACCCCAAAATGGACATCAACATAATATAAGGGTGTGTGCAATTTGAATTTGGAAAGAGGCAAACAGGGTCAGATGTGAAACCGTACAACCAGACCCCCCGAAAAGTAGCTATATTTTAGTTCACAGAAAAATGCAGATGGCCATTCTGAAGGGATGGCTGCAAGTGAGTGCGAGATAGGGGATACGTAAAATATTATACAGGGGTCAACATTGACAAAGTGATCAATTTTGTTTGGGATGAAATGCAATTTTGTTTACTCAGTGGCTGGTGGACAGCAAAGGGGGGGGAGCAATTTTTTACCCCATAATTTTTTTTCTGCCCCCACCCAGCCAGAAGGAAAAAATAGAAAAATTAAAAAAGTTAAAAAACTTAAAAAAAGCAAAAAATAAACAAATTTGGGCACATATCAGTGATTTGGGGCCAAAATTGGGAAGTTTCCCCCAGATTTCAGTTTTTCCCCAAATTCACTTCTTCGGCCCCGATCCCCCCCAGAAAATGAAGGCTGGTGCCACTCGTGTGTTTAATCAAAAGTTGTTTTTTAAACCTCTGTAATACAGTCAATATACTAGGTTCATCATTACAAAATTCACCTGATATAACATTTCCTAGCTATTTCCTCCAAAACATGGGTTTGCAAAATGTTGGTTTAGGGTTTGTGAAACGATTGCGGAAATTGTGCCGTAAGTTTATAAATAAATAAGAGTATGACAAGTAGTAAAAGGAGTAGTAGGTATTCCATTCATAAAACCTTGCCCGCGCTCAGTTGAATTATTCATTAGCAGTAACACGACCTGTTGATGGGCCGATATATTATAGCAAATCAGAGCATCGCCCACCCGTGATCAATCTTTAACGCTCAAGCAATGCGGTTCCATTAGATCCTGGCCGCAACAGGTGTGAGAACGCTACTGTATGTAGATGACAACAATCCACCATTTTACCGAACGGAAGAATACATTGGATAAGGGCAAGTTTTGGAACTGTTAGGCGGATATATAATCAAGCAAGCGATTAGGTTAGAAATCAGTAATTTTCAAATGATAGGGAAGACGAGAGATGAGTGGTTATTTTGTTTCATTTTTGTTGGCAAAGGTACAAATGGACTGAATTGTTGTATTTGACATGCGTACTTTTTACGGACGTCAGTCAAATTCTGGCCTTGTAAAAGTCAGCTTTAACATAGTCTTTCTGTTGCTAATCGAATGCGATTATTATTTGATGTAAATATGAAATTTGCATGTTAAAAACGTATTGTCAGGACTGTAAGCGAAGCGAAGATGATGAAGAATCTTTCCGTTAAAATCATTGACATGTTTCATGATTTAATTATTACCCAGGTCAAAATTTCCAGCTGAGCCCAGGTGAACTGGTTTTCAACTGGAACCAGTTAAACAGTTGATCCGGTTGAATATCAGTTGAATCCGTTGATTCCGTGACGGGAAAATGGAAACAATTTTCAACTAGGTTTTCTTACTGACCAGTGAAACCTCAGGTTAGACCAGTTAAAAACAGTTAAAAAACAGTTGAAACCAGTAAGTTCCGTCAAGGAAAAGGGAAAAATTTCACACGGGATCAAATGGAATTTTGACCGGTAACCACCCATTTATTTTCTCAAAATAAGTATTACATGCCAATTTCCACAATAATGGGGGATGATTTGGTATACATCTCGTCTTCTAGATCATCGAGGTGTGCGCTGAAACAGGAGAAAGCGACTATTCGATAACCTGACAAAATTTTTGTCTGTCGAGTATCATAAGCCATGTCGAACAGTGAAGCGAAGATCCTCTGTAATTGAAGTACCGTGTTGTTGTCGTTTGCTGATTTCAGTCTGAGTTACTGCGGATGTTTCACTCCAAATTTGAAAGTAATATTGCTATATGATCAAAAACAGTTCATAATTAAAACCACAGGAGTGTGTAGATCATTTTGGATATGTTGTTTTCAGTAGAAACCTATGATTATGTTTATGCTGGCGAGGATAGAAAATGAGGTCATTTTTTTTGTGTGGGGTACGGCAACATTGTGTTACTGTATATGTAGTACTTGACACGTCCTCCATTTGTGCTCTTCCTATGCTTGGGCTTTTGCGCAAGCGCGGGGTTTAGCCTTCATCAATTGATTGATACAACAAGGTATGCCGTATGAAAAGACCAGACTGGCGCGTTATTTAGATTAAATTGACAAATTGCGGGTACAAAATAAAAACTGGCGCATTTAAGGAAATCATTGGAGATTTTATAGACTCGTAATAGAGTTATTTCAAATTACTTTGTCATTAAAGTAATCGCGTGATACATGCCGGCGCAGAATTGTGTATAATTGTGCTTATATTATTATGTAACTGTTTGCTGGCTGAACTAACATATATCGAATGGGGACATGAACGTAGGGGGGTTGGTGTGAGAAAATAATATAATACAGCCATTGTAAAAACTGCCGTTAGTATTATGTGCTAACCACGTTTATTTCAGAGAGAGGTAGATGAGATTTTGGTGGGTTCATACCAGAACATGTGTCACATCCCAAATGTCACAAATTAAAATGTGTCACATACAATTCACAAATTAAAATGGTCCACATCCATGTCACAAATTAAAATGTGTCACATCCCAAATGTTCACAAATTAAAATTGTGTCACATCACATGTCACAAATAAAATGTGTCACATCCCAAGTCACAAATCTAAAATGTGTCACATCCCAAGTCACAAATTAAAAATGTGCACACCAATAGTAACAAAAAAAAATTAAAATGTGCACATCCAAATGTCACAAATTAAAATGTCGTCACATTCACAGTCACAAATTAAAATGTGGTCACACCCAATGTCACAATATTCAAAATGGTCACAAGCCCAAAATGTCCACAAATTAAAATGTTGTCACACCCAAATGTCAACAAAAGTCACAAATTATAATGTCACCAGTAATGTCACAATGCAGCAAAAGGCAGGCACCTCATGGTTAGTGCTAGGCGTCTTGTTGGACGGTGAGGGCTTAGCTCTATAAATATTATGTGACAAGGCAGGCCACCTCACGGAAGTGCTCGGCGTCTGTTGGAGGTGAGCGGCTTGGCCTTCAATAATAATAAGTGACAATGAATATTATATGACCAATGCCATGCAAAAAGCAGGCACCTCAACGTAGTGCTCGGCGTCTTGTTGTTGGTGCGGGCTTGGCCTTCAATAAATAATTAATAAGTGACAATAAAATTATGTGACAATGCATGCAAAAGGCAGGCATCTCACGGTAGTGCTCGGCGTCTTGTTGGAGGGCGAGGGCTTAGGTGGCCTTAATAAATAATAACGAGTGACAATGAATATTATTTGACAATGAATGCGAAAGGTAAGTACCTCACTGTAGTGCTTGGCATCTTGTTGGAGGTGAGCGGCTTGGCCTTCATAAATCATAATAATTGACAATGAATATAATTTGACAGTGCATGCAAAAGGAAGGCAACTCACGGTAGTGCTCGGCGTCTTGTTGGAGGTGAGGTTCGTGGCCCTTCAGTTAAATATAATGTGCAAGCATGCAAAAAGGCAGGCACTCACGGTAGTGCTCGGCATCTTGTTGGAGAAGAGGGATTGGCCTTCATATAAATTATCAATGGGACAATGCATGCAAAAGGAGGCACTCACGGTAGTGTCGGCGTCTTTTTGGGGTGAGGGCTTAGCCTTCAATAAATATAGGTGACAAAGCATGCAAAAAGGCAGGAACCACACGGTTATGGCTCGGCGTCGGGTTGGAGGTGAGGGCTTGACCTTCAGTAAATAATAACAAGTGACAAGAATAGTATTGTGACAACGCATTCAAAAAGGGCCAGGCACCTCACAGTAGTGCTCGGCGTATTGTGGGAGGGGGGAGGGCGATGGCCTTCAATAAATGGAATGTGACAAGATGCAAAAAGGCAGGCACCTCACGGTTGTGATCGGCGTCTTGTTGTTAGTGAGGGCTTGGCCTTCAATAAATAATAATAAGTGACAAGGAATATATGTGACAAGGCATGCGAAAGGCAGGCACCTCACGGTAGGGCTCGGCGTCTTGTTGGATGGGGTGAGGGCTTGGCCTTCAGGAAATATAATGTGGCAATGCATGCAAAAAGGCAGGCACCTCACGGTAGTGCTCCGGCATCGTGTTGGAGAAGAGGGGCTTGGCCTTCAATAAATATAATGTTGACAATGCCATGCAAAAAGGCTAGGCACCTCCACGGTAGTGCTCGCGACGTCTGTTGGAGGTGAGGGCTTAGCCTCAATAAATATAATGGACAATGCATGCCAAAAAGGCAGGCACCTCACCGGTAGTGTGCGGCGTCTTGTTGGAGGTGAGGGCTTGACCTTCAATAAATAATAACAAGTGACATGAGATTATGTGAACAACGCATTTTCAAAAAAAGGCGGCACCTCACGGGTTAGGGCTCGGCGTCTGTGGAGGGAGGGTGAGGGGTTGGCCCTTCACTAAATGTCAAGGCTGACAAAGACATGCAAAAAGGCAGGCACCTAACTTAGTGTGCTCGGCGTTCTGGTCCCTTACGGAAAAATGGCACGCATATTTGCAAGCATTTTACAAGCTTGTGCAAGCAATTTTGCAAAAGCTCAAACAATGCTAATTTATGCGTTCCTATGCTCGTAATTGGTATATTGCCAAAAGCAGCCAATCTTGCGCAAGCGTGCAAAAAATGATTGCGTAACGTTGCTGAAGCTGTGCAAGCATAGCCACATGTAGCAAGCGTTATGCAAGCTGTGCGCGAGCTTGCCACAAGGCTTGCGCTGCTGATAATTGGTCTTTGCAAAAGCGCGTACATGCTGCAAAAAAAGCATGTATATGCTTGCGCAAGCTGATTAAATTGGTAATTGCAAGCTTGTACATGAATGCAAATATGCTTGCTCTGCAACCATGCATGCATAGCAAAAGAGGATATCACCTATGAAAAAAAAATGAGGTCATGGAGTTGAAATCTGTCAATTTTCCGCAAAATCTAGCCCTATGGGTCTTGGGTGACTGTATAACATTTTCAAGTTAAGAAAGGGTTTTGGTTAATTGGTAATCCTGCTGAAAATGGGATTAAACAGCCTTATATCAACATTGTCACCCTTCCAAAATTGTCCCACTACATGTATGCATAAACAGCTAGCTGCTTATGGTACAAAAATGGAAATGACATATCTTGAAAGAGAAAGACATACATGCCTACCGAAGGCTGTCAATAAGGATGCTCCTTTAAATTAACCTAACCTGCCGATTTTTAATCCCATTCACCACTAAATTGGTCAAATTTAATAATCAGGTATTGCCCCTTTAAAACCAATGCTACAACAAGTACTAAACACTCAACACTGGGCCTCCCACTCAATTTATCCAAAAAATCTTTGTGTGGTCGATCAGGCCCCAAAATATGCCCCACGTATATAAAATTAACAAATAGGGTAAATCCCTTTAATGCCAATTTTCTACCATTGAATAATTTTTTACACTTAATTAGCACTTTTCAAAACCTTTTGTATCTGAGTATAATGCATGTGTATATTTATTTTAGTTATACAGTTTAATGATATCATGGTACCAATTCAATTATTGAAAAAAATCAGGTAATTCCACCTTAAAATGAAATTTGGACAGTTCTGCGTACAGTCCAGTAGCACGCGTCAAATTCACCTCTTGACTGCAATTAAGAAACCTAGCTGGCTGCCCATCACATGCAGAATAACCTTTATTATTAGAGACCTAAGCCTACAAACATGTCTTCCCCAATTCTGATCCTTTTAAAATTGTTTCAAAAGTATTCCCCTGTAAACTGATATCTGAGTGATAATAGACTCCCCCAATAAACTTTTAAGTTCTGCTAATAATCTGCTTCATGGACCATCTGTCTATTTCAGGCCACGTGTCCTAGAATAATTATTATTTTACTAATTTTTACCAACCAACATACCACTTACATGTTTGTCATTCCCTCGGGGGTACAAAGATGATGAACTTTGACCTCCCCACAATGCATTTCAGCACTTCCTGTCTTGCACGCATATGCGCGCAACTGCAACTAAATTTTGTACTGCTCGCACTCTGCTAGTACGTGCTTGCAATTGCATCATGGTGCATGCGCAGCTTGCGCTATCACCTAGTACAAATGCAAGCTCAATGCGTGCAGTGCAAGCATTGTGGACATGTTTGCGCAAGCTTGCGTATTAGTTTTGCACGCATTTTTGCAAGCCATGCAGTGATTGCAATTGTATGCGCCGCAATCATGCAATCATATGCAATCTTGTGCAATCTCTTGCACAAGCTTCACAAGCTTGCGCAGCTCATTGTCTTGACTGCATTTTCGTCAAGTGGTTTGAGGTGAGGGCTTTGGCCTTCATAAATATAATGGTTAAAGGATCCATGGACAGGCTTAGTAGATCATTTCTTAATTTTCTTAATTTTCGTACTCAACAGTCCCTATATATCGCAACACAGATTTTTAAAAGTGAACATTGGGAAAGTGTTAAATTTCAAGGATAAAGATACCCAAACTGACAGGGCCTTCTCCGTTTTCGCGAACGCGTATCCAGATGTTTGAGTTGATTTGACCCCGTTAATGAGGTCAGAGTAACAAGTTGTAAACATAGCTCACACGTGGGCTAATCGCACCGCACACTCCAGATATTTTCTCCTGTCGGTTTCTTTGTTGGGGTAACTTGAAAAAAGCTGTGTTTGATTCTCCTTGTAGGTACGGTCGCCGCTGGTGCACCGGTCGACAATACAGCGCGTATTGTCGTAATTTGAAGGCACCCAATCAAGAAATTATGCAATATGATAAAACACGTACGACGCATATCACGAGAAGTCAACTGTGTACGTGATGCAAGAAAAAATGGGCCACGCGCACGTCGTTCCACGATGACGATCATGACGCGTATCGCGTATCGCGTATTTGTTACCGGACGTCACTTCTGGGTCACGCTTTGGCTCATGCGAGGCATAATCACTCTTCATTGGAATTTCCTTTGAAAGCTTGTCCAAAACCAAATGTATTATGCCCAATTTTTAGCAAATATACGGTTTTCTCATTTAATGCTTCATGCAGATTTTACATTGATACCAATACATACTATGAATGAAACCATTTTTTGGTGTATTATAAGTAGGTTTAAAGCGGGTCCATGGACCTTTAAAACTGCAAAAAAAGGCAAGCCGCTCGACTATGTTTTTGATATTCTTGTAGGGACAAAGGCCCACCTGTGTCCTGATATATTGTGGGAGGCGAGGGCTTCTTTAGCCTCAAAAAATATAAGATGGACATGGCATCATATGGAGTTGAGCAACCACGGGACGATGAAACAGTTCGGGTGGCTACGGAATCGGTGTGGCGGACGAATGTCACGAGCGAAGCAATGTGTCTGTTTGGAACCACTGGGGTCGCCTTTAAATGTGATTATATTGACTATGAGGGGTAAAAGGATTATCAATATGTGTGTAAAACAAACATATGCACCCCAGGTGTCAAATGGGTTGTATTTCGGATTGCCGGCCAGTGCTATGTGTCGGAAATGTTGGAAAACTGGTTCAAAAAATATTTTGTGAAACCGACGTTAATTTTTCTTGTGTAAAAAGAAAACAGAACGGGTAACGCCGGCATTGACTGAAGGTTACATTTCGGATTAAAAGCACACTTAGGTAAAAATCTCCTAAAGTGAA
>JAMKCH010011675.1:0-27464 GCA_023653785.1 Ophioderma brevispina
AGAGTTGATTCTCGCGGCATGCATCTTGTTTGTCCGGTCCGTGACCTTTGGGGTTTTAACATCGTTGTTACGTGCCTATGTTAGTCATGTAATTGCACATTTGTTGATTATCGTTACTTCAAACTTGGAAGTTTGCCTACAAATTTCCTGGTTGACTTAAGCCTCTTATTTATGTCCCTATCCATTTTTGAGTATGATAATTTTTTGTGTAAAATTCTTCCATCGGCCTACACTATCATTTGCGCGCAAGTTGAAGATATTTCGTAGTTTTCTGAATAATGTGCCGTGCCGCTTTTACCAAATTGTAATTATGTGGTGAAATTACATCTAACAAGTTCAAAATGTCGCCTGTTATTGTTTACCACCAGGTCGATTTCCAAAGTGTTTGGTTAAAGTGGGTTGTGCATTGTTAATATCATGTTTCGTCACATCATGAACAGTAACAGTAGCAGTAACGAAAATTATAGGAGATGGTTGAGAAGCTATCATAAGGTATGAAAAGGCGTGCATGTTGGCTTCCTTTCAATTCAAATCCTTGTTCTTTTTAAATTTCTCATAGTCAAGTTCTTTCACTCTTTATTTTCGGTTGAATTTTTTAAGTTTCGGTTGTCATTTTATTTTTCATTCACTTTTGTTTCTGGCATGTCTGTGTAATTTTGATGTTTTTATTTGATGTTGCGCTTTCTTTGGGCGTAAGTAAGCTTTATGCATGGGCCTTGTACATAATTGCCGCTCTTATTCATACGGGATTGCTTTTCAACTTAAATCATTTCAACCTAATTCATTTTAAGTTGTGGCTTCTTAGTCATTTTCACATGTTACTGAATTCCACCTGAACAAAATTCATTAAGTCTTGGTCATTATGCTTTTGTACTTTAAGTTTTCATGATACGTTATATAACAAACAGCATTCGACCTTCATGTCCATTGTGAAGGTGATCGACAAGCAATCGTAAGGTGTGAAAAGTCGTGCTTGAATGGCTGTCAATAGACCAGTTGACATCCTACGTCACTTCTTTTGTTGCCTGCGAATCCATTCCTGCGAATCGTTATGGCCCAGAGTATTAAAACTCTAACAGATACAATTGCCCAGTGTGTAACAGTCAGGCCGAACTATTTCAAGATACCAGGCCCTAACATGTTTACAAACATTGCTGTTATGGCCCAGAGTATTAAAACTCTAACAGATACAATTGCCCAGTGTGTAACAGTCAGGCCGAACTATTTCAAGATACCAGGCCCTAACATGTTTACAAACATTGCTGTTATGGCCCAGAGTATTAAAACTCTAACAGATACAATTGCCCAGTGTGTAACAGTCAGGCCGAACTATTTCAAGATACCAGGCCCTAACATGTTTACAAACATTGCTGTTATGGCCCAGAGTATTAAAACTCTAACAGATACAATTGCCCAGTGTGTAACAGTCAGGCCGAACTATTTCAAGATACCAGGCCCTAACATGTTTACAAACATTGCTGTTATGGCCCAGAGTATTAAAACTCTAACAGATACAATTGCCCAGTGTGTAACAGTCAGGCCGAACTATTTCAAGATACCAGGCCCTAACATGTTTACAAACATTGCTGTTATGGCCCAGAGTATTAAAACTCTAACAGATACAATTGCCCAGTGTGTAACAGTCAGGCCGAACTATTTCAAGATACCAGGCCCTAACATGTTTACAAACATTGCTGTTATGGCCCAGAGTATTAAAACTCTAACAGATACAATTGCCCAGTGTGTAACAGTCAGGCCGAACTATTTCAAGATACCAGGCCCTAACATGTTTACAAACATTGCTGTTATGGCCCAGAGTATTAAAACTCTAACAGATACAATTGCCCAGTGTGTAACAGTCAGGCCGAACTATTTCAAGATACCAGGCCCTAACATGTTTACAAACATTGCTGTTATGGCCCAGAGTATTAAAACTCTAACAGATACAATTGCCCAGTGTGTAACAGTCAGGCCGAACTATTTCAAGATACCAGGCCCTAACATGTTTACAAACATTGCTGTTATGGCCCAGAGTATTAAAACTCTAACAGATACAATTGCCCAGTGTGTAACAGTCAGGCCGAACTATTTCAAGATACCAGGCCCTAACATGTTTACAAACATTGCTGTTATGGCCCAGAGTATTAAAACTCTAACAGATACAATTGCCCAGTGTGTAACAGTCAGGCCGAACTATTTCAAGATACCAGGCCCTAACATGTTTACAAACATTGCTGTTAACTGGTCTATACTTTAACATTTAGTTATGCTAGCCTTCAAGTAGATTTATTCTTTTTTAGTAAATGTAAACTGGAATCCGTGCGTGTCCTTGGGTGTCTGAGGTTTGGTTCTGTACAAACTGATGACAAACTCTCGTTTGGTTTACCACACCATTACGCTCCCATGCATATGGTAGGCGCGGTCACAGCGCCGCATATTCCGTATCCGCATCGCTAATAGACCGGCTATTCTTAGACATGCGGCTACCGTCAGGGACTCCCCAGCAGCCCACAAACCGCTGTGCAAAGCTTGAACAATGATGAAAAAAAAAAAAACGGTTCGCGGTACCCTGGATATCGCAAAATGACGATCAGGTGGTGGATCTGATGTTAGAAACGGGTTCCTCAACTCCCATAAAAAACACCCATTAGCTCACTAGTTTTTGAGTGCTGGAGATGTGGCATGACTTGACAGCAGCAACGATAATTGAGCCAGCTGATAAGGTAAAAAATGCTTGTATGGATCGTATTTTCATCGTTTTTTTTCGTCTTTTTTCAAAAAAATATATTAGTAAACTAGTCGGCAATAGACAAATTAGTTAGGAATATTTTGGGTGCGTAAATCGGTACGATAGGCCACAGTATTTTGCCGCAATCTCCAGTGTTGCCCCATGTACAAAAAATACGAATCAACGCTATCTGACCCACTTGTGTGTACGTGGATGTCCCGCTCAGGCGATTATGATGTGGTTGATAACTCCTAGCGCAGTGAAGGTTTGCCAAGTTTCAACAATGGGCGGCGCTGTTTGCCAAGACGACACGTAAAGGGGGTTTGTTGTACTATTCCCGTTTGGTGATGATTCATTCAAGTTATTCAAGCAATGGTTCAAACATTTCTCAATCAATTCAATTTTATTCAGCACGAGAATGCAATAATCTTGCAGGACAAAGGAGTTAGTCTTTTTAGTGTAAGGGCCCCAATATGTATCAGGGCGGATTTAAGAGTTAACAGAGTCAGCAGCTGTGACAGGGGCCCCTTAATATTGTCTCAGGCCCTCCAGAGAAGTGAAAGTGCTTATCAGTAGCATGTTAAGGTGCGGACATTGCGTCGCTTAGCAATGTTTATGGGCCTCACTGCCCACGGCATTCTTAAAGTGCTTGGACAGGGACCCCTTTTCTTTATAAATCTCCACTGCAAATATATTAATGCTGCATGTGTCAATTGAAGTTCTTACGCTAGGCTAATGTAAAAATCAGAGTAAAATGCAAGAGTTTTGATCGTGTCATGCCCGAATGACAGAGCAGTGAGGGTGTCAATGTACTTTTAACAATAAAATTTATTGTTGCAGAACAAATGTCGGTCTTTTAAACCGAACAACTCTTATGCTTTTTTGTTCACGTTTATTGTTCTTGTTGCAGATCAACAAGTCGAGTCCTTTTAAAAACGAACAATTTTCTGTTTTATGTTCACGTTTATTTTTTGTAATTGTTACAAACACAATTGGGTAACACATTGTTCAGCTTCGAAAATGCTGTGTAAAGCTAATGCAGGAACGTACTTGTAAAGCATTACTAGGCCAGGACATCATTCATAATATTCGACTTTTAATGGGTAAGGAAAGGGCATTCGTGTTCAGTTAAATTTTGGGGGACATTGGTTTTCTGAATTGGAATTCCCAATGCATGGAATACTAAGCTACAGTTTTAATAATTGGCATTTTATTGAAAACTCGTGCTCAATGTAGGTCCGGGTCCACTTGTGTAGTACTCTCTGGCAGACCATAATGTGTCAAAGCTGTGCTGTTTACCAGACTGCAAAATATTTAGGCTGCTATTTAATTTGGATCCTTCGCTTCAGGTGTTTAAAATAACATTACACCAAGAATGTTTTGTGGACCACAATTGGTAACATCCAAAGTGTTTATTTTTTGATAGATTGGCTTTGTAGCCATCTTCGGTGGAATTTTCCAGAAACAATATTGCAATATTTCAAGATACGTTATAAGTTAATGCAGTTCAGTAACCACCTGAAATAGTCAGGTGGAAGTTTAGGAACAGCCTGAGGATGGAACTGGAGTACAGACTTTTTCTATTGATAGCTTTTAGTTCATAGGACCTAAGCCAAGAATTTTTGGAGGGTGTGCCAAAATTTGTTACAGTGGGCATTTTGAAAACTCCAATATGGCTGCTACCATGTCAAAAATCAATAAAAATCTTTAACAGTATTTCCGATTAGGAGACATATATTTCTCAGGTACTCCGGGTTTTAAGCACAGAGACAGTGTTGTTAATTGTAATTTCTCATTAACATTGCCACAAAAATGCATATGGCTGCTCAAAAGTCAATTATGCTCTCGAAAATCATTAAAATTGATCTAACTCCTCATTATACCTACTTACGTAATGAATAACATAATGAACCACCTACAATATGTCTGCAGTTGTTCAAAAATCTGTTATAATTGATACACTCTGCAGGTGTTACTTAAAAACTCTAGAATGCATTTCTAACGCATCCGGATACGTCAAGTGTTTATGCACATTTTGAAAGGTTTAGAGGTTGTTCCCCTGGCTATGTGCATGCTTTATGCTTTACACTTATGAGCATACATGTAATTTGATCACTAGAAACCCTTATTGGCATTTTTCTGTAAGGGACATTTTCAAAATCAAGAGGGCAGCCAATACAGCCGCTTTAAAAATAGTATAAACCTACATTATATGTGTATTATATGTAGTTACATCAACTAATTTTTATTACGAGATGTAATAAGGTATGGGATAAGTATTTGACCCATTTGGAACATTCTTATCTCTTCATGCAAAAAATGTTAAGATGGGGGCCAATGGGATGCCTTTTTATCTTATTTAAAGGACCTATAAATTATGATACATCCGTATTGTATTAAGTTATAACACCCAAATTCATTATTAAAGTTTAAATTAAAGTATGAGATGTGTGTCTTTGAGCATTGATAACTCGTATCTGGTATATTTGTTTTGACAACATGCTTAAAATTCAAAATGACGACCAATATATTATGAATATATGACAATTTGTAAGTTTTAAAGATCTTAAAAGGCAGCCACATTGGCTTCCATCTTGATTGGTAAGCTTGTTAACACACTTAAAATGTCAGATATGAGTTCCTCCTGGGTGTAGAGCGCAGACTTATGCCTCCATCACAAATACTGGATGAGCTATGGTCACTTGAATGATTTCAGGGCATATTGGGTTTTAGGGTGGCCATATTGGATTTGATGGTAATGTTGTGATCAAATCACGTCAATAACCGATCCAAATGATTCCTCGTGCTTTAAAACCTGGATTTAGTGCACAGGATTATGGCCATTTGAACGAATTTGAGAGTGATAGCGGCCATATTGGATTTCTAGAAAATGGCACTGCACGAAATTGTGCACACCCTCCAGAAATTATTAGCTTAGGTCATCATTGACAAAAATCGATCCATAGAAAAAGTCTGTACTCCATTTCCACCCTGTGCCCACAATTCCTCCTGACTAACAATGTAAACTTTGTCAACGGCTTCGTGATTTTGGAGCGATAATACTGCATTTCATGTGGGTCCTTCTATTTAAAAAAATGCTTTTGGTTTTTTGTAAATTTGGCCAGTAAATAATTCTTTGCTGGAAAATGTGTTTACAAAATTATCAGAAGTAATAGGCACACATGTACGTTCGTCCTTACATACATGCATATGCTTCTGGTGCATGTTCAGAACCCATATCAGTTTCCACTAGGTTCACAAAATGGTCAACGTGGCTTTTGGTATTTGTTTTTGGTGGTTGGTCAAAGCTTCTATTTACAGGAAATGTTTACATATTTTGGGGGGGGGCAATAAAAAAAAACGTGTTAAGGAAACTTTAAACAAAATGTTGCCCCGTACTTTCTCCGGGTAAATTACTTGGTATTGGACGCTGGGTAACCCCCTTTTTGTATTTGAAATTCTTTCCTAAACGTTTTTCTCATTTCTTTTGTATTCATTAAAGGGGCAGGTCCCAATTTTTGACTATTATTATTTTCATCTCTATTGAATAGCATTCATTCCAAAAGTTATGCGCCGATATTTCACTTTGTTATGATGTGTGAACTAAAAACGTATTTTTGTAATCCACATAGGGTATTGTGTAAATTTATTTTTGGTCGACCAAAATGGGGCGCCATTTTCACTCTTAGCATTCAACCTTTTCCTTTCAATTAAGTTTTGTACAAGGTACATTTGATATATTTAACTATCTTTTAACTATCCATTATGTTGTCCACTTCCGGTATTTCTGGGGACGTAGCTATTAGCGATTTGTCCATGGGCCTTAAATTATCTATTTTCTTATAACGTTTTAAATTAGATGCAAGGTTCACGTTCTTTTCCTTTGTTTTTATTTCTTTTGGCTTTGTCATTTTTACTCATCTTTTGCCTTATTGATGGCTATTTTTTGTTTCTGCTTCCCTCTTCTTGAAAGAAAGTCAAACTTGTTCTATTTTATAGCCCAATTTTTTTGTTATTTGGCGGGTTTTGGGTGTTTCCTTGATGAAATTAATTAAGCCTGTATTTATTCGTTTAAAGCCCGTTGACCCAATCAACGTTATACATTGTACTTGTCTTTTTTGATTTTTTCGTGGGGAAATTACATAAAGAAATAACCGGGATTTGGGTTCTTGCTTTTGATTTTCCATTTCTATTTTTTCCAGACCTAGGAGAATTAGGTTAGCAGCTTTCTAGTCATAGCCGGTAAATTCAGAAGGCATTGGGTTTTGTTTGTTTTTGCTCTGTGCGTGTGTGGGGGGGGAGGGGGATGATGGTTTAGGCAAGTTTCCGGCTCGTAAACTTGTGTGGCGGATGTGTTACCAATTTTACTCAAATTATACTCAATTTCATGATTTTGACAGCCATAATGAGGCCATGATTTAATTTTATGTTAATGCATGATATTATTCAAATCTAATGTAGCTAAAGATTAATTATGCAGCTGCTGTTATCTAATGATTTTCAATTTTCCAGTGTGGTTACTTATTTCAAATTATATAATGTCATATTGTATTTGCCTTTATACATGTACATGTAGATTTTGTCATATTAATTCTATTGTAAGACAGGCAGGAATGTTAAGAACATGTGGCTATTTGTATTTGTGTGTTGACTTATTTGTAAGGATAGTTAGAGATATTCATTTCTGACAAAAGAACAAGCTTATGTAATTCTATTATGTTGTGTTGATTTGCAGATAGATCATTTGCAGAGATGACCGGAGAAAATTATTTTCTGGTTTCTGTATTTTTGGGTTTTGGCCTTCCTGATAATTTATTAGGTAAAGGTAGCTGTGGAGGAAACCTTTTTCTCTGCCAATTTCAAAACTTCGGAAATACCCAGTGATTTAGAAATTTGCCAGTTCTCTCCTAACCTGTCCTTACCCTTTGACCAATGTAATACTGCAAATAACGTGCTACGATACGCTTGACAGGAGGCACTAAATGGCACTTATTTTGTCTATTCTCATGTTCGTCGCAAGGTAAATATTTCAAATGCTTAAAAAATGCGTAAACAAACATCTTGTTTTTTAGAAGATTTACATGTTTTGAACAATTTATTGTATTTTGTTTATTTTACTGGTTAACCAACATAAACAAAACTAAAGAAAAAATAAATAGCAAATGACTACATGCCACGCGTTTTGCCACCGCCAATATATTAACGGTGCATGTGTGATTCAAGCACCTGAGTTGAATCCGACGGTGCGTTTTAAATGTTATGAGCAAATGCTTTGTATCCACGATGCCCCATAGGCCCTGTGGTATTTCTGGTCGCGACTGAAATACAAATCAACGAATTTTTTCATGGAGTATATTGAATTTGCCATAGGATCAGCACACATACCATACTTTGGGCAACGGTCAAGATGATATATTTTTTTATTTCGTTAACTCGGGGGACGAGTTTGTGGATGTGATGATGACGACACGACGACGTCACGATGATGACCTACGACGATGATGAAGGTGGACTCCAATTTGTTACAATCTCTCCCCTCTTTCTAAGCTATCAGTTTATGCCATACCAATTTCCAACTATTTTTTACACAACAATCGGTGTATGAATTCCCTTGGGAATTACCATGGCATTTCTTTCATCAATGATACCTTGGGTGTTGTAACGAAAGAACTAAACAAACATCCTCCAAGGATAGTAATCTTTGGGAAATGTGATTTTTTTCAGGGGTCCCAGTAAAGTCACGGGATTCCCGAGTCATCTTTGTTAGCTCCTCAATGACTCAATTATTTTTCAGTTGCAGTTGTTAAGTAACACATTGGATATTGGATATGCTGTTGAACGGTTTTCAAGGTTTGAGTATTTAAGTTCGTTCACAAGCTAGCGCTACATACCAACATATTTTTTGACATTATGTTTTCCTGGTTTTATTTCCTCTAACTAGGTTACCTTACCTGTTTGCTAATTGATACACCCATATGCTGCAAGGAAGCAGCCAAAGGAGCGATAAGATTTGTTTCCGATATCACCTGAAATGTGCTTAGTGAAGGGGGCACTGTATAGACAAAATCTAAATTCCTGCTTTAATATTGATTATTGTTGTCCACAAGTTTAAGAACATCATGACAAGTTTCTACTGTGCTAAACACCGAGCAGGACAGACGATCAGCAGGCGTGATCGGCCAGACAAAAGACAAGTGGCAAATGAATTGATTAGATCAAATCCTCAACCAGAGCCGAGACAACTATCACCTGCTCTTCTTTTGCTGGCTTTCTTGGCGGCCTTGGGATAACGCTGGGTGGATAGGGAAACGTCATCAACTGTTCACCTTATCGTAAGAATCCTGAGAGATTTGTACTGCCTTGTCACTTTCTCCTGCTACGTTTGGTTTTTGAGGAACAAGAAAAGACTACAGAAGAACCGGGACGTATCGTGGAGTTCTCATAGCCGTTTTAATACGGACTATGAAGATATAGAATTACAAGAAATGGGTTATTTAAAACCACCAAATGAAAGAAATGTATCTTCACACCGCTCAATGAAAGATACACTATTACTGCTTGGAGTCGGTACAGGCGAAAGAAATGTATCTACACATCTGTCAATGAAAGCTACACTGTTGCTGCTTGGAATTGGTACACTACTAAAAAATCTGTTAACTATGATTAAGTCATTTCATTTGTTGATCATTGCGGAAAGAGCATCAACAGTTCTAGATATACTGAGCCCTATCAATTACATTATATACACCTTACTTTTAGTGATGGAGTTGTGGTTCTTTGTGGCGTATGACGGAGCCCACTTTACACCACGGAAAG
Source organism: Ophioderma brevispina (assembly GCA_023653785.1). Taxonomy (NCBI): domain Eukaryota; kingdom Metazoa; phylum Echinodermata; class Ophiuroidea; order Amphilepidida; family Ophiodermatidae; genus Ophioderma; species Ophioderma brevispina. The sequence continues at coordinate 9,545 of JAMKCH010011675.1, forward strand.
TATTTCATTTCATCATGCCTATTCTTTGTGTAAACGACATATGGAGCTGGTTTGGGGCAGTGCTTTCCCCACTGACAAAATCTATTGCTTCTGGTCAGAATGTCACGCAGCATCTTTCAGGTCAAAGTAACTCTTCCGGACTTGGTCAAGTTTATGACGAACTTGATAATTATCTTACACCCATGCGAATCGAATATTGCACTGTTTCTGTAAGTGTACTTTTCCAACTTTGGGGTACAATGACAAGTTTACAATTCGGCAATCGGCAAAACGACAGTGTTGTCCAAATCCAAAGTTTAGTACAGCATGGAGAATCAGATGAACATGAAACGCTCCTGATTTCTGGAAGACGTCACTCGCCAAAACACAGTATTTTTCGCAAACATCCCTTTGTTTTTATCGGAAGTCTCGTAATGGGATTGGTGGGTATATCTCTGCAGATATGGGTTAGCGATAGGTATGGATCTGAAAAGCAGATACAGATATCTGATGAATATCGGGGATTGCTCATTTGGGTCTTTACATTTTGTTTGCTTATGCCTATGACCTGTCTTATTCCGCGATCTTTGAGATTTCTGACAAAACCCATACGTGAATTGTATGCTCTGGGAATCAATGACTACATATTGATATTCACTGCGGTATTTAGTTTTATTCAAAGCTTTCTGAGAGTGGTTGCTGCGTTTGGTGTGTTATTTACGAATAATGACCTTAAGCTCGTTGGTGCGTTTGGATTTCTAACGTCAGTCGGTTATTTTGTCCAAACTTGTCTTCAAACTAAATTCTTTCTCACTGTGCAAAGAAATGGCACGAGAGATGTACACGCGAGACGGTTCATCTCCGCATTTCTGTTGCATCTAGCTATTATCAATGCATGCCATTGGTTCATCATAAATCTGGCCAGTGAATGGGAGGCAGAGGTCTTTATGCCAGTAATGAGCGAATGGTTTGGAGCCAACAACAACGTCATTTCGTTAACAATATATCCATTCATTTCATTGTATCGGTTTCATTCCGCTGTATTGGCTTACGAGCTCTTGAAACACAGATATATTCCATGACGGAAACTCTATTACTACTATAACTACAGTACAATGGTTGCTACAATTTTGGAGGAACGAACCACAATCGCGATAAATGCAGATACAGTGAAACTGTAGAGTGCTAAAACTGTGGGGCTTATGGACATTTGTCTTATTTTTTGTCATCGGTGAGGTGTTTGGTGAGGTGTTGGCCATGTCAAGAGTGCCGATAAAGGGTTACACTAACAACTGTACTCCATATTGGCAGCATAGAAACTGTAAATATCTTTGACATTCCAAATGATGAACTCTCTGAAATTGATAGTACTGATTGTTCTTATGTACATACACTGCAAAAACATCGGTGTTAGATTTAACACCGAGGGTGTTGATTTTAACACCAAGCCGGTGTTGGGAGAGGACCACACCTATTGGTGTTAAACTTACACCAAATTGGTGTTATATTGACACTAATTTTGGTGTTACAATATATGACATAACACTTCTTGGGTGTTAATCTTACACCACAGGTCAGTGTTAATTATGTATTTTAACACCCTCCTGGTGTTAAATTGACATAACTGGTTAATTAACGTCATCTTGGTGTTAAATTGACACCACTGGTGTTAATTTAACACCCTCCTGGTGTCCCAGGAGGACCACACTCTTTGGAGTTAATTAACACCAAATGTTGGTGTTAACTGTTATCGCTGTAACATCTAACATGTTAGTAGAAAATGTTTGCTGTTGTTATTGTTTGTTTCTATATTAGCTGCTTACTTCTAGCATTACATAAGCAGACCACCAAAATGCATAACCAAAATTTTGCAGCAACACCAAGCGGTGTTAAATCCTAAACTTTAACACCAGAAATTAACACTGACAAGCTTAACACCGACCTGGTGTTGCATATTCAACACCGGAGTTTTTGCAGTGTAACAAATTCATAATAACGGAACAAACAATAAGCATTACTCTCCTCATTACATCATCATCATCGTCGTCGTCGTTGTCGTCGTCGTCATCGTCGTCATCATCATCATCATCAGTATCATCATCAGTATCATCTTCATCAGTATCGTCATCAGTATCATCATCATCAGTATCATCATCATCACCATCAGTATCATCATCACCATCAGTATCATCATCAGTATCATCATCATCAGCAGCAGCAGCAGCAGCAGTATCATCATCAGTATCATCATCATCAGTATCGTCATCAGTATCATCACCATTACCATTTTTTATAATAATTTCGGTGACGCCAACTCTCTAATGTAAAAGAGTGAAAATCACTCTTTCAAGGAGTGACTCTAGGGACCAGTCTTTGTTGGAGTTAAATTTCCCTCTTTTGAGAGTGAATGCTGTCAATTCTTCACTCTTATGAGAGTGACAATTCATCGATGAAGAGTAATCATAAACAAACCTTCTGGTATATCAATGACCCCTTTTTATGACAATTTTGGTATAGCAGTGGGTAATTTTTTCAAAAATGTTCTCAAATTTGTGGAAAATTAGTCAAATTCTAGCCAAAATTTTACAAAACTTTTTGGAAAATTAGTCAAATTTCTTATATCTGAAGCCCAAAAATTTAAAAATTGCTTAAAATATCCAAATTTTGAGTAAAAATGGCAATATTTTTGTTAAATTAATTCTAAAATTTGCATCTCTGTATAGCTATGGGTCCCCTCTTTTGGCAAAAATTGGTATAGATATGGGTCCTACTTCCAGGCTCTCGGAGACACGTCCCTACCCAAACTAAACTTGAGTACCCCCCCCCCCCGGGCTAAAAACAGACATAATAAAGGAGGGTGGCATTGGTTTTCTAATTTCTAATTCTATTCAAATTGTTGATGATAATATGATTGATTCGAATTACGATGAATTTGAACGTATTTTGACCAAAGTTAAGGTAGGTGTTAACTCATTTGTTAACATTGCATGTGTGTATTTCCCGGTTGATGGTTTGCATCCCAATTTGACTGACAAACTCTATAATCAACTCATATCTGAGGTAATTAAGATTCAAGAAACGCAAGCTAATGAAGATGATGATGCAAACATTTTAATAATGGGTGACTTTAATGGTAGGGTTGGCAAAAAATACACCATTTGGTGATCCCAAGATTAAAAAATGGTGAGAAACTCCTAGACTTTAGGGATGATGCCGATCTATGTACTAAGAAATGTATAGGCAAAATTACTTGGTTTAGACACGCTCGTTCTTCTACTATAGATTATTTCCTTGTATCTGATTACTTTTATAAATGTATTAATGTATTAAGGTATAGATGTATTGTCGATGAAGAACGTGAGCTATCATAAAATGTTGTTCTTGAACCTAAGCTTTTCTGACGATCCTTTGGAAAAACGTACGGCAATCAGAAAAGGAAAAAATGTTTGGAGTATTAATCCTTTGGGAACTAACGGCGACTCAAGTCGCCGATCAAAATTACTGTCTGTTATTTTCTGCTTCAAAAAGGTAAAAAATGTTCATTTTCCTGGGCACATTCAGAATAAGCATGAAACAAGCCTATAGTCCGTGTTGGTGTTTTAGATGGCTTTCCAAATCATCTGCAAACATTTGGAAGGCCACCTCTAAATCCACTGAATTATTTGTTACAACGTATACAGCTGGCCAGGACCCAAAGGGTTAAAGAAAAGCATCTGAGTTGGCTTGCTTTTGCAGCATGAAGGCGCTGCTCATCGGACCAATTTTTCAGTAGGACACAGTTGGTTGAACTACCCACGGTTGAACTACGAACAACCTAAAATGATTTTTTAAGTGTTTTTTTCACACGGTTGAACTACGAACAACATAAAATGATTTTTTTTTACTTTTTGCACCTACCGACCTACTATGTCAACTATGCCACCTCTAAAGCCAGTGACTTATGTGTTAAAACGCCCAAAGATTTAAGAAAAATCATGACTTTTCAGAATACTAGTATAAAGTTGCGATCCAGACACAATTTTATGAATGTGATGCTAACGATTTTGATAATGCAGACTACCTGTAGAGTAGCTAGAAAACTGAACTTCTTTCGGCGGCTACTAACTCAATAGGTGAAGACGGTATTTTGCCTGGCAATCTATTTCCTGGACGATCTACGATTAATCCCAATTCATATCGGCTGCCTTTATTTTTAACTTCGACTGCGCTCACAGTATCTTTTCTTTATAAATCTATAGGAAATTTTATAAATGAGTAATGGTGAGTCCAACGGACACAGATACAAAAATACGTCATGGATCAAAACATGATACAAGAGGTAGAACATAGAGGTAACAAAACATTATTGCAACTGTGTTAAGGTTCAGTACAGAAGTCATAAGTTACCTGTTGCAGAGCGAACTGGAGGGACAAAAATGCCTATGTCTGGCTAAAAATATCGTAGATATGAAGTAGCAAGATTATATTGTGCAACTGTGAAAAAGTAAATCACGATAGGCATTTATTACAATTTCTCAGAGCGAGATGGTACTGCTACTGATCAGTATCAAGTTACGACGTAACTTGAACTGTTACGTAAAGCAGGATGTACAAGTGACAACAAAAGAAAGAAAACAGCAGGGATACTGCAGACAAAGAAAGATCAAGTATGAATGGAACTAATCAATGTAGGCCCATACCGTTAGTGGTGTGTATATATCCGGTGTATGGGTGTGTAAATAGAAAACAAATGTTAAATAAGATAATTTTTTATTGTGTAAATGAAAATAATGATGAATGTACAGAATCAGGTGTGTGTTTTATATACTTGTGTGTTTATTTGTGTGAGTATGTGTGGTTGTGTGAGTGAGTGAGTGTGTGTGTGTGGGGTGTGTGTGTGTGTGTGTGTGTAAAGTTAAAAAAGAGAGTACGTGTGGGTATGTCATAATACAGGCTTACAAAAAAGGGGGAAATAAAATATGAAAATATAGATGGTGTAGGCTAAAATAGACCAATATCTGTCATACCATAATGGGCTGCATGGTTTGAAGCATTTTGATCCACTCTTTCTCTAAGTTGCCCTCATTGTTGTGTCAGTTTTGGGAGGCTGTCATTGCAAACAATACTGATGTTCTGATCATTGTGGTTAGTGAGATTAAGTGTCTGGCCACAGGTGTGTTCCTATCTGGCATCGGCACCAGTCATATTTTGTTTATGACGGCAAGTTCTACAGACAACGCCATGGATGTGCGATGGGGTCACCAGTGTCTCCAGTTGTTGTGAACCTGTTCATGGAACGCTTTGAAAGTTTGGCCTTGGCATCGTACCCCGGTATTCCACCCTCAAAGTGATTTCGTTACGTGGATGATACCTGGGTTCAAATAAAAAAAAGACCAGCTAGTACCCTTCTTCGATCACATCAACAAAGTGAATAAATACATCAAGTTCACCCAGGAGGAAATCCAGGATGGGAAACTAGCATTCTTGGACTGCTTGGTCAGTATCCAAAGTGACGGCAAACTTAGCACATCAGTCTACAGGAAAGCTACGCACACAGACCAATATCTTTTATTCGATTCCCACCATCCTCTGATCCACAAGCTTGGGGTTATAAGAACTTTGTTCCACCGAGCAGACGCTATTTCATCAAACGAGGACGCCAAACGGAAAACACCAAGACCTATGTACTCCTCAAACGGGATCCCACCAGTGGTCACAAGAAAAAGGTAATCGATTCTCTACAAGATCTTAAGAACTCGGAAGCTATTGATAGGAAGCTAGACCATAAATTATACCCTGGTGAATCTGTACCAAAGTTGTATGGCCTACCAAAAATCCATAAGGCCAATACTCCATTGACACCGATTGTGAGTAGTGTTGATTCAGGTACATACAATGTTGCTAAACATTCGCAGCAGACATAATTGAACCATTAGTAGGCAAGAGCGAAACACCATAATCATTATCAAATCAAGTGATTTTGTCAACAAATCAGGGACCTACAAATTAGAGGACAAGGAGACCATTAACATCAACATGTACCATGCACTGTTTACATGGTGCCCCATGACGAGGCAGTGGATGTGGTCAGGGAGTTTTTGTTGAAGGACAATACCTTGAGTGAATGAAAAGAAACCAATAGCTCAGTATAGATCAAAATTTATTCCCTCTTAGCATTGTGCCTTAAAATTTTGTACAAACAATTTTGTTTATGACGTCAGTTCTACAGACAACGCTATGGATGTGCGATGGGGTCTACCTAGTGTCTCCAATGTGTGACACATGTTCATGAACGCTTGTGAAAGTGTGGCCTGGGATGTACCCGGTTTCCACCATCAAAAGGTTTGATTTCGTTACGTAGATATACATTGGGTTCCAATAAAAAAGACCAGCTAGTAACCTCTTCGATCATATTAACAGCACTGATCCTAACATCAAGTTCACACAGGAGGAATCCAGGATGGGAAACAGCATTCTTGGAATGCTTGGCTCAGTATCCAAGTGACGGCTACACAAAACTTAGCACATAGTATACAGGAAAGCTAACGCAACAGACCAATATCTTTTATTCGATTCCAACCATCCTCTGATCCAGAAACTTGGGGTTGTAAGAACTTGTTTCACCGACGCGGATGCTCTTTCATCAAACGAGGACGCCAAACGGAAAGAACAAGAACATCTGAAGTCTGCCCTGGGCGTCTGTGGATACCGGCCATGCAGACTCAACCCAAAAAACCCTAAAATCCAAACTGTTCACAAACAAGGTGCATTGATGAAAACAAGAAAACGTTCCAAATCACATCATTACATGTTGGGTGCGTCAGAGAAAATCCGTATCCGCTATCAAGAAGATCCTCGGACGATTGAATCATCAAACCGTGACAAGTCAATCCCGTCCCGGGTCAGCGACCAATTGCCGCTTCAAGATGCATCCTGGATTGGATGCGATACTGTAGCCACAACAATAAACAAGAATAGTATTTTAAAAGACAACCAACGCTTAGCGAGGATGTTAGTAATTAATATGTTAGAAGTGTAAAAACTGAGATAGGGGATACCCCTCTCGTATTAGAGATTATATAACAAGTAATAGTGCATGCCAGGCATCAACCATACTCATGAATCAACCTTTAATTTTGAAATTCACCCAAGGACCCCTCTATTTATTTCATTTGCCAGTCATGTAACCGAATTGCACTGACTGTACTTGGCCAATCCTAAGAAAAAGCCGTCCTCTGTTCATCATCATCATTCACAAATAAAACTCCTCAAAAGAAATAAGTCCCCCCCCCTTGATAAAAATTATGGACGTAACTTAAAAAAATATCGGGCCCGCAGGTTGATTTAAAGTGTAAAATGTGTCCTGATGTCTTTTACTCATTAAGTGCCATTACTTTTTTGGACCAAAGATTCACCTTCACCACGAAAATCAATCACTTATGGAAATTGATGCATGAAAAAAAGTTGAACTTTCTGCATAGGGATTCCATGCATTCAATATTCACAGTTATGCATTCCTGTGCATAATTTTAGGCTTACTTTTTAATTTACAAGACAAGATTTTTACCAAACAACGTGTTAACAAATTGTTAAAGGACAATGTTCAGCCTGGGTGACTTGTCAATTGAATGTGAGGAAATCCCATATGACAAACCATGTTACATAAGAAAACAATGACATGAGCCCTACAATCCCAAGACCACGGGTTCAAATTCCTTCAAAAGGCATCCCTGAGGTCGGTAGCAAATGAATGTGTTCATTGCAATGCCAGGTTAGTTCAGTTGCGAATACCACCAACTTCTTGTCGTTTTTGTTGGTGCCTAGGATCTTGGGTGACCAAAAAACAAAAATAAAAAAAATCACCTAATTTGCATATTTAATTGGTGGCCATCTTGGATTAGGATGTCGGATTCAAAAAGATGTTATTTCATCCTCAAAAGTATACATGCTAGATGCCCAATTTTTGTGAAAAATGAAAGATAAAGGTAAACTTAAAAAAGTATGGAGTTGTGTTTTTTTTTTATTTTTAAATATTTTTTTCAAAAAAAAAAGCAAAAAAAGCCAAAAATTGAGACAAAAATTTAATAAAACTCAAACTCCATACTTTTTTTGCAATACAAACTACATCTTCTGTGAACATTTGCGCCAAATCCATTGAAAACGGCGTTTACATTAATATTGTGAAGAGGTAAAAGCAAAATTTTGAAAATAAAGCATTTTTTAGGATAGAAACACTTGATTTTAATTATTCATGCCAAATTAGGTCAGTTAATGATAAACTTCTGAAATATACAGTTAGCATGCATTTGAATTATTATAATTAATGTCACTTATTTCACAATGATAGCACATATAACTTTTCGAGATATGATGTTTTAAAGAAATATTTTACATATCGCCCGCTTGAAAAAACACATAAATACTAGTATTATTTCACAGATTGGAAAAAATATAAACAACATAACAATATTCATGCAAATCGTTTGACAAGTACGCATTTGATTTGCTATAACTTTGGAACAGAAGGTCCGATTTGAGTGGGGAACAACATTTGGGAGCCAAACTTTGCTCTTTATTTAAAACAACAATTACAGGATAGTAATATTTTAGATGTTTTGTGCAGATCTTCCCTTAATTCGTGAATTAGGAGGGCAAGATCGACAGCTTTCTGATAAAGGTGTGGCAGTTCAAGAAGTTGCCGAAGATTCAATTTCTGTCCCAGACAAAAGAAAGTGAATAATAAATTCCAATTTAAGGGAGGTTTAAGAATTGCCCAGAAGTGGTCGGCCAAGAGCCACACTTTTCGAACAAGACTTCCACTGTGAGCAAGACCGCAAGGACATTCGGCAATTCATTGAAAAAACTGTTAATTTGTAATCCACAGAATGAGACCAATTCAGAGGGATCTGTTATTCAAAATCTCCATGTTGACAGCATTTTTCATTATTTAGAAACAAGTAAATTTACTAAATTACTAACAAATTTGTTTCATTGCTTTTAATTATTAATTTTCCTCATTATTATCATGGATGTCCATCCCGAACCATGTCACAGTAGATGCAATCCCGATGCGGTAAAGTGCAACTTTTAATTTTTGCATCATTTTCAAATTGATTTGATTTTCGTGGTGAATGGTGAATTTGTGGTCCAAAAAGTATGCACATTGAATGAGTACAAGATCAGGGCACATTTACACTTTAAATTCAACTAGGGTGCCCGATATTTTTATTACGTCATATATTTATCCAAGGGGGGACTTGTTTCTTTTGAGGAGTTTTATCATGAAAAGTTAGTAATTTCATTTGTTAATTTCTACAGCTGACTGGGTTATTCTTGGTAAAGAACAGTGAATAAGTATTTCAGTACTTCAGTTGTCACAAGGATATCCATATCCTACAACTTCCTTGTTTTGGATGACTGTTCAGAATGTGGAAACTTATAGACTATAGATAAGGGGTGGTTTAATCCTGTAATGACCCGGCGTCTTGTTAGGTATTTTTACGATAGACCACACTTAGGACCATCTGACCCAAAGTCTTAAGCTCATTGAGTGGTGGAGCGTGACGTCAAAGGTCAATGACCTGTATTTTGACCATTTTACCAGTTGTGTCTATTTGAGAAGTGTAACTTTGATTGCATGTCCACGCAGTTGATTTTGTGTCAAATGAGATCCACTGTTTGTTTCTTTCTTATGATCCCCAGTTGTGAGGTTCAAGTAAGTTCACATCTACTTTATATCCAAAAACTTCTTTTTTGGCATTTTTTGGCCATTCGGAATTTTAGAATTATTTTAAATGTTCGTAAAGACTAATCTCTGGTTGTTTGGAACTGATTTTTTCTCAAACTGACCCGGATACTGCAAATACTCTAAATTTTTTGCTGGTGTATCTTGTGTACCGTCCTTTAGATTCTTCAAAGTTCTTGACGTGGTATTTTAAGAAACCAAAATTGCAGTGTTTTGAACTTTTCACATTTTTTAAAAAAGATCATCGACCGAGTGTCTTGTTATGTTATGATATTTATATAGACCATCAATGGGAGATCTGAATGCACGATAATCTTTTCAGGTATGGTGGAGGGGTAGAGATGATCGAGAGGTCAATGACCTCTAAAGTAACCCCTCTTCACCTTATTCCTCATTTTAGAGTGTAACTCCAACTTGTATCCTGTATGTTTCACTTTCAAAATTGATTCTTTTTATTCATCACCATCCTCATCTGATGAAATGAATAAGTCTGGGTTCTTGCATCTTCACTTCTTCGATAAGCAAGCAGTATTCAAAATAAGTTCTTCTGACCTTTGGTCCCAGATACCAACACCTTTCAATCAGTTCCATCTTCTGTGAACCTCCATCCATGGGTTTCTGGTCTAAAGTCTACTAGAGTTGTGACAACTGCATTCCTCCACATTAGTGCAATATTGTTTTGAAGCCTTGATTTCTTTTGTTGAAGGATCACCTTACATGGTGTAACAGTATGGATCTTAAGATTTCATGGTATCTAGTGAAGATCTAAGTCTTTGGGAACATATAACTTGCCAACTATGACAAATCTATCGTCATTCACTTCCTGCAACCTAGCTTGTCATAATTGTGCAGACAAAATCTTCTCCTGCATCATTACATTTAAAGGCATGAAATCCAGTAAGGCAGAGCATATCTTGGGCCAGTTTATTGTCTAAATAGTTGTATCATTCCCGGGGGAGGGGGTCCTATACATTAGCCCGGTGAACCACCCGAGTTAGGTTCCGGCGGTGACCCTATAATGAGACCAGAAACAATAAATGGTCTCTACTGAGACCAGATCTTTTCACTGCTACCCTAGCGGAACCGACTTCAATAGACCACCCTAGTCCGAAACCATGTCCATCAATATTACTTTGGAATTTTACCTGGGATTTACACTCATTTTGAGGCTATTTAGGGAATTTTTATTCTGTTTTGCAGGCATGATAATTGATTTCCACACAAAATCATCATTCTAACACATTCTTGCTGATTTGTGCTCTACTGAAACTGAAAATAGAATTTATACCCTAAGTGGACGACTAGAGATGGTTGAATTTGATATCCTATATTTCACTTCTCGAAACCTGCCCTGGTCTCACGCTTTTGTAACCGGTGGCCTTGTTATCCGCCCAGAATCCCAGTAATTTCCCCCCCCCCCCGATTCATTGTGCGTCTAGTATTAGCAGAAGCCGTTCCAACATCCATCCCCCACACAACGTCCAGCGCATGGGTGATGTTCAAGGGCACAATACATCTGTGACACTGGAAACGAACAACCACTGTGTGTTGATTTGCTCTACTACCTCGTATTCATTAGTATTTGGTGTCAGTTCACATGGTCACTTTGATATATAACTTCCTGCACAAATGACCGTGACATTCGTCCATCAACAGATTTATATAGGAACAAACTTTTGAATGCCACGTTATTTTGTGCTCTCCAATAATTGGGGCATAAGCGATGTAAGTGTCATACTGCCATTCCTCGGCTCGAAATTGTTTGCAAGGTCGTCTGAATGATGCTTAACTACAAACACTGATGGCGAACTCAGGTCGTTGTTGCTCTCCATTTTGGGGGCAAGCGCCGAATGCCTCCTCGACCGGAATTATAGCAAGGCGTCTGAATAATGCCGACAACAAACACCTCCAATTATCTGGACGAGCCTTCATGGTCCCCACGAGCCCAAGTTCCATTTCTGTGAGCCCGGGGAAGATCGTACCGGGTCATATAGATGTGAACAGGATCCGAAAAGGAGCATGTTTCATCATCACTCAAGGCCAAACTCCACCCAATATGACGCATTAACAGCATTTCAGCATTAGGCAAAGTCTTGTTTGTCAGGACCTTGGTTGCTGGTGATGGTTGTCCTCTGGCTTTAAGCTTTCTCGAACATTAATCTGATTTATTTTCTTGTCATACAAACATCATAATGGCACAGTGCTCGGTCTAGGATTTGCAATGTTGCTATACGTACAATCAAATGACCAAATCGCTCTCTTGGGCATCAGATTTCTTAACTTTGGCGGTCCTTGGTCTTCATTTTTATTTTTTCTGGCAAAATAATCCAGTCTAATCCAACCGTATAATCAAGATTTTTAGAAACTTATAGAACGGGTTTGAAGCAACATGCTGCTAAGAAGCCAAAGTGAACAGTTATTCTTTGGCTTCAACTGGACATTGCAAACCTTCATCTGAAGCATCTGTTGAGGAGAGGGAAGGGGAAGGAGAAAGGGTGGAATGGTGAGGAGGAATTAGGGCAAGGTTGTAATTGAGGTGCAAAAAACAGGGAGACCGCTTCAATTAGCCAATTGCCATTATGATGGTTCGAATGAACAAGGACATTAAATAAGATTTCATTGAGAAGCTTTGAAGCCAGAGGATAACCACCACTAGCAATTGTTATATAGCCGCCATTTTTCTGATTAAAATATTATTTGATTTTCTCAATTTTATTTTTTGAGGAAAAGATTTCTCACGGGAAAAGTACTTTATGATAAAAAAAAATGGAGAAGTAGACGAAGGGAGGGAAAGAGTGGGGGGGGGGAAGGTGAACCTGTGAGAGAGATTGAAAAACGAGGGTGCAAAAAGGGATTACCAAGATTTGTAAACTTAGAAACTGAGTCAAACGTGTTTATGCTTTAAGATCAAAAAACAGTGACATGATTAGGTGAAGAACCAGGAAGTTTATTTAAAAGGTCAAATGATTCTTTTGCCATTTCAGGTGATGTAATTTTTGTGAAATTTGACAGTGCTAGGTTATGTTTTTATGCCATGATGAGAATGATTTTTGTAATCTGTAATGGATATTGTTAGAAAGGGGAATCTAACTGCAAGTAGTTAAAATACCTGTCACTGAAGGACTGAGGCCAGCACGCTTGTAATCAAGAGCTATACAGTATAGTTATAGCTAGTTTTAATCTACATAATGGTAGATTTTTATGCTTTACATAGTGCCAGGATTTTAATACTTTGGAGACCGCCGGAGCTTGAAAGCTATAAAAAATGTTTGCCTGTCGGTTTTTAAGCCAGAGAGCTTCAGTTTTGGAATCAAAAAGGCGATTCCAGTTTTAGTTTGTGGTCCTATATGCGGACATTAGCGAAGACTGATGCGTGGTAGAATACTGGATTGTTATTGCAGAATATTGTGTCGTCGAGGGAAAACCCGTCGTCTGGGAACGCTGGACAAAATTACCTCAAGTTCAGAAGATTCGCATGGAAATAATATAACCATGGATATTATGGTGAACTATGCGCGTCATTTTGAGTCTTCGCCTCGTGAGGACCATAACATAGTTGAACTGCAAAGATTTAAACACAGGACACTAAAGAACATTAAATATAAATTATGTGTAATTTTAATATATGGAATATTGTTTTGGTGACATACCAAATTTTTAACTAAAACCAATTAAAAATCATTAATCTGGTATATTATAAAATTCAGATCACATGTGCACAATGCTCATTTATTTGTGTTTTAAGGTTATTTCTGAGTTTGACGTGTACGAGACGTCATAACACAAGCGAGGTCCTGACCCAAACCAGAATGTGCATAGTGATGCAATGTTCTTCTTCAGGACATTGCCTGTACTGTCTTCATGAGTTGCCTGGGTTGTTAGGGAGAGAACATGCTCCTTTGTGGACACTGTTCACATCATATATGACCGGTACGATTCTTCCCTGGGCATCACAGACATGGAACGCGCGGCTCTTGGGGATCATGAAGGCTCTTTTAAGATAATTGGACATGTTTGTTGTCGACATCATTCAAGACGGCCTTGCTACAATTTCTAGTCGAGGAATGGCAGTCTGACGCTTATGCCCCAATAATTGGAGAGCACGAAATCTACTTGGCTGTTGATAAAGTTTGTTACCTATAAGTCTCCTATATAAATCCGTTGGTGGAAGAATGTCAGGGTCATTTGTGCAGGAATATCGAATTATCATGTGATAATGCTGAAGCTGACACCCGCATACTATTTCATGCAAGATACGTAGCGCAAAACTTAGAAAACCAGCATTGCGAGTGGATGTTTTGTTGTGGATGGATGTTGGAACGGCTTCTGCTAATACTAGTGCATCAATGATATAACTATTCTAGCCAAAGAGCTTGGACCAAAGATATGTTCTGAATTTCATGCCTTTACCGGTAATGACTATATCGCTGCTTTCTTGCGTAAGGTGGAAGTCCGTCCATTTGATCAAATTGCTAAATCGGTCCAGTTCACATCGACTTTTAACCACCTGGGAGATGCTCCAGAAGTCTCACCTGATGTAAGTGAAGATTAGAAGATTTTGTGTGCACAATGTATGGGCAAGGTAGGTTGCAGAATGTGAATGACGATAGATTTGTCATATTTGGCAAGTTATGCTCCCAAAGACTTAGATCTTCACTAGATACCATGAAATCTTCAGATCCATCCTGCTTACCACCGTGTAAGGTGGTCCTTGTCCTTCAACAAAAGATTAAGGGTTCAAACTATTTTGCACTAATGTGGAAGAATGCAATTGTCACAACTCCAGTAGACAGTTGGACCAGAAAAAATACCCATTGGATGGAGTTCACAGAAGATGGACACAGATTGGAAATTTGTTGATAAAATATTTGGACGCTGAAGCGATCCGATGAAGACAATGAAAATGAAGAACTCCGGACTGATTCCATATCATAAGCTTAGGATGGTGTGAATAAAAGACTCAAACACATTTGGAGTTTACCACTCTAAAATGAGAAATCGGGTGACGTGAGGGGTTACATTTACAAGGTCATTGACCTATGCATTCAGTTCTCTACCCCTCAACCCCTCCCTGAACAAGGACTTTGTGCTTCCGGATCTCCCAATTGATGGTCTATATCAATATCATAACAAGACACTAGGTCGATGATAAGATTTAACCACCCCTCATCTTTTTTAAAAATGTGAAAAAAGCTCAAAAAACACTGCCATTTGTTGGTTTCTTAAATACCGCAGCGAAGAACTTTGAAGAAACCTAACTGAATTGTAGAAACAAGACTACACAACTCAAATTTCAGAGTATTGCATGTATCATCCCGGGTCAGTTTTGAGGACAAAAAAACAGTCCCAAACTACCAGAGATTAGTCTTTTACGAATATTTTAACTTAATTATCAAATTTCCGAACAATTGGGCCAAAAAATAAAGGTTTTTGGTTCAAAATTAGAGTGAACTTTACGTGAAACTCACAAAATGGGATCATAAGAAAGAAAATGATCATAGCTACCTAATTGACACCAAAATCAACTGCGTGTGACCTGGCAAATCAAAGTTCACCCTCTCAATTCAAATATGATGAAACACGGTGTAAAATGGTCAAATATAAAGGTAATTGACTCTGACGTCACGCTCCACCGCCCCATGAGCTTAAGACTTGTGTTTCAGATGTTCTAGTGATTGGTTTATCCCAAGTTATCATAACAGACACCTGGTCAATTACCGTGATTAAAACACCACCCCTTCATTCTCTTAGTCTATTTACACCGAGATTACAAAACTTCAAACTTACAGGAAACATGTTTTAAATCAACCGTTGTGTTATTGGGCATTGTACACATAATGGTACCTCTCAAGACCAGGGTCAGATCATCCATACGTGTCAATGAAATGAGAAGAAGTTATTCCACTGTGATGGGTGGGCGGTTCATCCAATCACACATGTTGTTTCTAGCTGCTAGGAAATGTAAATGAATTTCCTAGTAGGCATATACCATGTCCTTACTTATTAAAATAATGGGAACCAGAGGACTTTGCAACTGATCCAGAAAAACAACCACCCAACTCTGTGCATGACTGTGATATTATGCCAATCATTTGCTTGCTGCACCATATGCTCTGATATGTTAGGTTAGCTTGCAATGTTGTGGCTTTTATCTGCTCCGATGTTATACCATCTTCGATGGAAAAAGTAAGGTCCAGTTGACCAGATTAATTTATTCTTCATAATAATTGCGAGTGTGAATATTAAAGAAGAGGAGTGAATCATACAACTCAACAATACTATCAATCAACTTTGGGAAAATGAATAAAAAAATGCACAATGACGAATTCATGGATTGATATTCATTACCATGTTAAATTTAAAGAAATGTAAACGATACTAATGACTAACAACGTGCACGATGTACTGCACACTAAGTACCACTTTATGAAGGCAATAGGGGAAGCCCCCAAAACAACCCAAATCACACCAGGTAATGACACCATCACCAATGACTTAATAAAATAAGGGTGAGGGTATTACTGGCCATTCAATTAGTTAGACCCTCGGTTTTAATAATATTAGAGAAGGTAGAGGTGTCGGGAAAATCGTGAAAGAAAAGTTTGTTTTTGATCACGAAATCTACCCCAGTTACAGGATTTTTAAATTTCACAACATATTGATGGAACTACCTACAGTTATCTATGAATTTGTAAATAATTCTGTCCAACGTCTTGGTACCATTCTTTGCCTGATTGATGCCAAAAATCGCAGGCCATGCACCTTAAATTTATTGGGTAATTAGATGAACACCAAATTGCTTTTCCGATTTTTTTCCCGACACCATTACCTTCTCTAATATTAATTAAAACCGAGGGTCTGAACTAAGTGAATATGGACAGTAATAATTCTTTACTGGACGCTTTAAACGGTGAACGATCAAACTGCGCTGACGTGTGTGGGTGCGATGTTGAGACTCAGTAGAGAGCAAAACCAATTTACGAGGAAATGATTCAATTAATTTCAAAAATAATGATTATGCCAATGTTATTCACCGTGTGAATATGTCTTGCAGCAAAGGGGAGCTGTTGTATGGGTGATTGATTATTACAATTTAAGTGCTGGTAGGTGTGCCGCTAAGGCCACACAACTGCTCCCTAGATGAAGAGAAATGGTTGTGACGATTCCTGACAGCAGCGCAGCGTTTAATAAAAGTGGCAATAAGCGCATGAGACTTTGGTATCGCAAGCCTTAAAGCCCATACAGTATTGCTTGCAAACGCGGCGTTTGCGAGAAAGTAGCAACGCGTTGCGACATTTCCGGCAACGCGTTGCGACGTCGGGCCAACAAAATAATGAATTTCTGTGACGTCGTATTTCAAAAAAATAGACCACAACGCGTTGCTAGATACTTTGACACGCGTTGCAAACCTTCACAACGCGTTGCCGAGCTTCACAACGCGTTGCAAGCTTCACCAACGCGTTGCAAAGGTCCACAAGCCATAAGTGGATCATTAACGTATTGCGCAACGCGTTGTGAGAAAGTACAACGCGTTGCAACACATTTCGGCAACGCGTTGCGAACCATTTCGGCAAAACGTGTTGCGACATTCGGTAACGCGTTGCGACATTTCGTCAATGCCGTTGGGGTGTCGGCCAATCAAAAGTTCATGCATTTCTGTGACGTCGTATTAAAACTAATAAATCTCACAACGCGTTGCGACCTTCAACAACGCGTTGCAAACCTTCACACGCGTTGCGGCAATACGTTTGACCCTATTGGGCCTTAACAACGCGTGTGAAGTTTACTGATTCTTCTTTTGTTCTTGTGCTTTTGTATTTCCAGTGTCCTGGATTATCTTCCGTATTCTGTTTGTTGTCTCTTCCAATGTGTATTTTTTTCTTTCTCGCCTATCCCTACCACCTCTTGTTCGCCTCTTCAACCTCAAACTGACACTCAGTCCGTCTTTAATTCAAATAAGAACTATTTTTGACTCTCCTATTTACATCCACCTCCTCTTGTCCGGCAAGCCCTTAGCTCTTAACCTCTTTTTTCTTCTCTTTCTCTCGTTCCCGCCTAATTTTCTTTGCTCATTTTCATCCTTTCTCACTTTCGCAACAACCTTGTTCAGTGGCGCACCCAGACCTTTTTTCTGGGGGGCAAAGGGGGGGAAGAAAAGTGAATCTTGGGGGGGAAAAGTGAAATTCTGGGGCGGGTAACATATGAAAAAATTGGAAA
>JAMKCH010011676.1:0-47688 GCA_023653785.1 Ophioderma brevispina
GGTCCAATTCAACTCAGATGTGTTGGAATATGCTTCTAGGAAGGGGAAATGGTCTGAAAACGGAAATAATCGGTTACCCACCTTACTTATACTACTTTGCTTCATTGAAATACCACAAAGCTTCATCCAAATAAGGAATGGTGGACATGCTATCCTTTTTCATATTTTTCTTTAATTAGAAATGCAACGGATCTGGATATTTTTTAATAATTTTTAGCATGTAATGATAATGACTAATGTCACAATCCCCGCAGGGTGGTGAGCCATCACGAGTCAGTCACTGACGCAAGGGCCATTGAGTTTTTTCATTCTCCACAAGAGAGGTGCTGTGTCGGAAATGTAAACCTGTACCAAATTTCTGAATTTCAGAAAACATTTCAAATTAAGATACTATCATTGATTGCATCTGAATTTGTAGGATCGCTTAAAGTGTAGCAGTAAGTATCGTATGGACAGTATGGACCGAAATAGCTGATTTTGTTGATATATTAGGTTTGCTTTCAGTCATAACCCTTGCAGGGTATGTATTAAAATATTCTACTTGTTACAGGCATACAAATTGCTGATTTTTTGATGATTTTTATTTTTAATGATTTAGCAAATCACTAATAGAGCCTTGATTTTGCTACCACCGCATATGGGCAACCACCTTGCAAAATGCTTCCGATGGTGACATACACCAGCACGTCTAATTGGAGAAATTTGTATCCATAGAAAATCTTATGCCCCAATCCACAAATGATCACTTCTAAGATATCGGATGGATAATATCCACATAACATTCATTAGCAGGTCAACAATCCATCAATTAACTGCTTGACGATGTAATGCATGACTGTGAGACCAAAAAGATACACCTCTTATTACTGATCGAAGCTCCAACTTTTTAACATTCTCACATCCATTTGTCCCTGAGACCTGTATTGGAGAGTACACATTCCACACCAAGTCACCCTGTGAGATAGCATTCCATATTAAAATAGGTTTGTCAGATCAGATGACAGGGTCTAATTATTGATTTAAACCAAGTTAAAGGTTCAGCGAGAGAATTTTGACGCACCCCGAATATTGTGTCATATGTTATTTCATAGATAGACACTCAATACATTTCTTACCAAGTATTTGCTCCAGAAATTTCCTAAAAAGAACAAAGGGAATTTGATTGCTTATATTCAATATAAACATAGCTAATTTGTATTTGCTCCTATAATAACCGAAATTAGAATTACCAAAAAACCTTCTCACTTACCTTTTAAGATGGGGATTTTTTGATGGAAAACTTTCATCACGTAACGGCAACAATCATACTGATTGTGAAATCTCTCGCTGCACCTTTAACCAAGACCATACAAAACTTGGGTTCAGGTTACAGGGAAGATTAAGATGGTCTAATAAACATGGTCGGGCTGGAAAAAATTCCAAATTTCCCCAGAATGCAATCCAAAATTTCCCTCCAATATTTCAAAATTCACTATTTTAGTTTTACTCAATGTTCAAAAATTTCCTCCAAATAGCAAATGTCACCGATGCATTCCCATTCCCCAACTTTTTCCAAGGGCAGAAACATGGTCAAACAATCAATAATCATGACTCCTGTCATGAGCCTTTGTGTGCTATGGTAATAATTGAGGTTTTCATTAGTGTTCAAGTTAATACAATTAAAAAGCAAGATTCATCACTCATTACAAAGAAACATAATATTGTGGCTATATACAAACTTGGCACTACATTCAGCAAGTTGGGCAATGTAAGTCCTAAGTAAGTAAAATACCAACAGAAAATACAAGACATTGTGAGCGCAATATTTACCAAATTTTGTTGCATGCAGCTCGTTAGAACATATTTTACAACACAAATGAAGGCGAGGAAGAAAGAGAGCTTCGATGTAAGAATTTGTAGAGATTTAGAATTCCTACTGTATATACACACAAACGAGATTGTTTGTGTTTGTGCACCTCATTTATCCGCAGGGTGAGCGATTTTAATTGCTGTGACTACAGCATTACCACACTGATCATCAACTCTTCTGATAACCAAAATTCTCAATTTCAAAGGAGTAAAGAAGAGAGACGAGGGTTGTCGATCAATCGGGCCAACCCACTTAATAGAAAACAAGGTGAAACTCCGTATTACGCTATGGAAATACATGCGTAAAAGACCCAAATGACAAAAATAAAACACCCACCCATCCGCAAAAACCAACGCACCACACCCATCCCCAACACCCCATCCCCAACCACCCCCAAACAAAACCAAACACCCCGCACACCCACCCCAACACCCCGCAACACACCCCCTCCCAAAAACTCCAAACCCCCCTTAAAAACCCAACCCCCCACCCCAATTACCCAGTAAACATGCATCCCCTTCCCAACACCCCGCACACACCACTCCCCTCCACCGGCCCCCACAACACACCTCTAACACCATGCAAACCCCACCCCTCCATTCAACACCACTGCACACAAACACTCCCTTGCAAAACCCTGCCACAATCCACGCGCCCCCAAACACCCCGCAATAACTAACCCCCTCCCAACACCCCACTCTCTCTATGACATTAGTCGTATCATGTAGGGAAGGAATTTTGCCTATCCGGATGTACGTTCAGAGATCAGGCAATTACGCATATTTAATTGCTCATTTGCATACCCTAAGACGATATATATCACATTTACTTCCAAATTGCAAAAAAGATGAGCCGAATGATAGGCTTTAATGCAGCACAGGATTTTGAGTATCAGTAGTAGAGTGTCATAAATATAGCAAGTACGTGATTTTGGCATTATTAATAGCTCACTTGCATACTCAATGTGCCCAAAATAAGTTCCAAAATCTAAATCAGGTCGAGAACATTAGCCCGCTTCCTTCCACCAAGTACATATTATACGCCTGACAGAAACTCCAGAAAACTTGTACACCAGACTTGCAGGAAAAGTCTCCTAAATTATGCAAATTAGATACTTAACAAGGCGAAACTTGTATTTACGCGATGCGTAAAAATGTCCCGGCCGAATGTTGGGATCACTAAAGGTGCTAAATGAAACTTCAATACCATACACCCTCCCCACTACCCTGCAACACTCCACCCCTCCCCACACCACCGCAAAACCCCCGCCCTCCCCAACACCCCACAACTCCCCAACACCCACCATCATCCCCCAAACACCCCCCGCAACACCCACCCCCTCCTTAACAACCCTCAACACCCCAACCCTCACCCCAATACCTATAACACGCCTCCCCTTTCACCAACACCCGGCAACCGCCATTACCTCCCCAACACACCCGCAACACCCTCATCCCTCGCCAAACATCCTGCAAAATCCCATCCCCCCCTCCCCAAACCCCGCAATACCCAGCACCCCCCCACACTCCACAAGACCCAAACCATCCCAAACACCCGCAACACCCAACTCCCTCAAACAACCACCCCACTCCCTCTCGAACACCGAACCCCCTCCCAACACCCTCCCAAACACCCAAAACTCCCTCCCCAACACCCAACCACCCTCCCCAACACCCAACACCAACACCCCTCCCCACACCCACCCCTTCCCCAACACCTCACCCCCTCACAATGGCATAGTGGGCTCATGTAGCGAAGGAACTTTGTGTGTCCGATGTACTGTTTCAGAGAAGATACAGCAATTGCGGCATATGTAATTAGCTCATTTCATACCTAAGCCAGCATGTATCAAATTACTTTCAAATTGCAAAAAAAGATATGCCCCATGATAGGCTATTATAGCAGTGCAGGAATTTAGAGATCCAAGTACCGTTTTCAAAAAATATGCATTACGCTGATTGCATATTAATGAGTTCATTTGAATACTCAATTTGCCCGCAATACGCCAAAAATCTAATCAGGTCAAGAACTCTTCAGCGCACTCCCTTTCACCAAGGGCTCATTATACGCCGACGGAACTTCCAGAAAATTTGTACACAGGACTTGCAGGAAAATTCTCATAAATTATTGCAAATTAGATTACTTAAAGCATAATTTTACGGCCACAATCTAATCAGGTCGAGAAACTCATCAACCCGCTTCTTCCACCACGTTAATCATTGGCGCCCTTATGACCCAGATAAATGGATAAACAGGGGTTAACATTTGTCACAGAAGGACGGACGAACGGACAACCGGACGAACGGGAAGCTTGCTCATTTATAGTCCCGTTCAGAACTCGTTCGGCGGGGGACAATTAGCATATATTTACACCCAAAATCTAATCAGGTCGCGAACTCATCAACACGGATTCTTCCCCAAGTTACATCATTGTTGCCGTTACGGAAACTCCAGATAAATCGTATACAAGTGGTTAACATTTTACACAGACGGACGGAAACGAAAAGAAGGACGCTGTCATTTATAGTCCCCGTTCGAACTCGTTCGGCGGGGGACAAGAAACCCCATAGGCATACAAGGTTGGTATTATTTATGTACTTGTAACATAAGTTTTTTAACTAATATCTAATAGGTCCTCTGTGGAATCCACAGCCCCATTTTGCATAGTCCTAGTCCTAGATATTGTTTACAAGCACAACAAACATATAGCCCTCTTAAGTGTTAAAAACAGTGATAAAAGCAATTAAATATTAACACACACAATTTTATAAACCTGAACTTCCAAACCCCTCTTTCCTTCGGTTCTCTCAACCCCCCCTCTCTCAAAAGTAAGAAAACAACAAAAACCAAAGACTTATTTTGATACATAATAGAACCTTTCTACTATCCTTCAACCTTCCCTGTTTATGCTCCCCCTCCAATCTATCCTGTTTTCAATATTGACAACTTAATTGCAGTGTTAGGTCTCCCATTTTGTCAACAACACATTTACAATGGTAAATATATTTTTCATCAATTCATTCCATCAAAGTACACATACATTGTTGAATATAATGGTTTAAATTACAAAATTCTAAATTAAAGGGGGATGGCCCGATGCTTTTTAAAGATATATGAAGTTTTCATTGTGATAGAATGGACTTCCCCAAAGACCCCATCTGTAACGTTTGGCCAATATTTCAACCCGTTTTGTGAGGGATAAAAGGTGATTTGTACGCCCCATAGGAAGTACTGTGTAAATTATATGGTGACCCATATGGGGCAAATTTTTCGTTTATAACTTCCCAACCCCAAGCATTTTTAGCCCAAAATTCACAGGGTTACAATGAGAAAAATATTAGCTGTCTTCTGATACCAAATTTTGACCACTCCCGTTAAAATTTGGGTCATGGGGACGAGGCTATTAGCGATCGGGCCAGGACCTTTAATTTGAATATAAAGGACTTGGAATACATACATGTGTCTTCTATTTTTTAACAATCAATAAGTCACTTGTACCAATTTGTGACCATTGTAAATTGTAATATAATGAATCCAATTTTGTACAAAGAATCACAGAGTTTGGTAAAAAACTGGAATTTATGTGGGCAGATACCAAAATGGCAAAAACGAGGACACTGTAAAAAAAAATTGGATGTTCTTAAGTAATATGAAATAAAAAAAACTGCCAGTAAACCAATGCCCAAAGTTTTTCAGTGCCCATGAAAAAGAAAAATTACATTGGTCATCGGACGATTGTGTCACCTGTGGTCGCGGTTTTGTGAAATGATAGGCCACTGTGACCCTTTGACCTCAAAACCAAAATGAGGGTGAATTAAAATCAATAATAAACCAACGTTTGGTTCCAATTGAACATCCAACTTGACCTCAAATGACCGTTCGCCTTGGTATGTGACCTTTGATCTCATCAACAAATGAGGGATCCAATGTGCACCTATGACGCATTTTTGGTTCCACTTGAACTTAAACTTATCCAATTTGAAGTCAATTGTTACCTTCAGCAATCTTAAACTTGAACCTCACTGACTTGGTATGATGACCTGTGACATCATCAACCAAAGGGGGATGCCCGTTCCACCTGTGAACCCACAAGTTTGGTTGAAAATACATCGAAGTAGGTGATATTACAGGCAAATGTTAACCCTTTTTCACAACAACCAACAATAGACATAAAAAGCAGTGGAAAAAGTGCTCCCTACGTTGTGTCTCCTGCCTTAAAGGCAGGCGACACAAAAAACCCTAATTTTTACGCAATTTATTGCTTTAAACCTGTTTTTCCTGAATTTTGAAACTCGGGTGATCGGGGGTTGTGGGTGATGGCTGCCAAGTGCCGCACCCTAAGGGCAGGCGAAACAAAAACCAAACAAACAGGAGGGAGGCACAGTTCTGTTATGAGGGAAAAAATAATAAAGGAATTCAAACAAAAAATATACAGGATGTGCAATAATTTTAACAATATGGCAATAATTGCTGCCAATGGTCAAATCTGCACTCAAAGCAGCTGTGGTTTTTTGAAGTAGCCCAGAGAAGATGGCCCTATATGGCGTCATCAACATTCGTTAACTCCATTGAAATGGGAGCAAAGCCCTGGTCAAACAGCAAATCAGGGATGTGGTCGAATGAGGCAGACCTTTTTCATTTTAAAAATGTGATGGTACAACCAAAAAAAAGGATCATACTGTTGGACTTAGATTTAGAACAGAAGCAGGGAACAGAAATGTGCTGGGGAGGGGGGCCGCCCGAAGAGAAGGCTAACAGGAGAAAATATGTGACTTTTTATAAACAATGCATGGCAAAGGGATGGAGGAGCACTTGCCCAAATTTTATTTGAGGGGCAATTGCAACACGCTCTCCATACTTGGGCATCATGCAGGAAGCATGTAAGCACACCCCACAGATCCACCCCTCTTCATACTTGGAACAAGAACACTATGTAAAGTATCACTCTTAAACCTTGACATGTGGAAAAATTATGCTACACCAAATAGAACTCATGCATTGTGGAAAATGTTCAAGTTAATGCATACTGATATGTGTGGAGGCCCTTGTTGGAATGATTGGAGCAGATATGGAAAAAACAATTTGCTCTACAGGAGACATAAATTGCAAAAACAGTGGAGAATATGTCTTTGCCCATGTCAATAGGAAACTAAAAAAGGAGCCAAATGATTCACCTTTCCCATCATGCGCAAGTCTTAGTTTTAAAGTGGCAGATCATACGTACCACACATGAGCAGCAGAGATTCACCCCTTTATTAATTCATCTACTAGCGACCTATTGATCTCTCTTTTCTGTTTGAATTGGGACGCAAGATTGCCAAACTTTGATAAATGCCCCCCCATATCTCAGGAACGAAACATCGTATGATCATGCAAAAACGTGTTTGTTGAGGTAAAAGAGGTCTACCTAATGAGGTTCTTTTTTAATTTAAAAAAAAAATTATTTTGAAATTATTTCCCTACACATATGAAAAGGTGGCGGTAACAGTATCTTTCCTAAAACACATTTAGATGAGACAAAATAAAGAAATTAGGTTCCATGTACTTTACCAAACATAAAAAACATTTTGCCATGGAAAACCCTAATTTTGTAATGAAAAATTTCATTTTAATTTTTTTAAAAGATTTCTAGGCGAGCCTGGTGACATCATAAGACAAAGAAACTAGGTGTAGTGTGGCTGATAACTTTTGTTTTTATTACCAGCATGTTTGTTGGCCTTCTTTACAAAATGATGCTATGTTGTACAGGTGCAACACATGCATAGAAGTGTGTTATAGTAATGTGATTTAAAAAAAATAAACACTTGGACCAAAAATCCATAAAGAACAGATTTCACGTATCTTCTTCAAATGTGAAAAAAAAGGAAATGAGAGCCCATGTTTGATGTTCTATTATAATTTATTAACTCAAGAAAAAAAATGCTTTCCTTATCATGGGGGGTGGGAGGCATAGGGTGCCGAAGGTGAGGGCAAAAGCATGTAGGGAGTGAATGCAATCGTTGGTTTGGGTGGTTTCAAGACTGGGGCCCTGATTGGCAAGTTTCCTTCGCTTTCTCACTTCTTACTTTCTTCCGTCCAAGGACAAAGGCTAAAAAGCAGGTGGAGTGTAAATGATACCGCAACACTCTGTACCTTAAAAACACAATTCATTGTAAAATCCAACGACCATGGGCTGGGCTTAATAGTACTCAAATTAATTATGTTGATTTGAAAGATTCCGCAAAACTGGTGCACGTGTTTGTTTTTTTCATATAACAGATAGTTTGACTGATATGCTTTTTCAGACTGGTGAAAATGAGTCGGCAGAATCATCAGCTTCACAATCTCCGATGGCTTTACACGTCCCTTCTCAACGGGTGATGTCCACTAGACCAATCGCGACACCCTGACCTGCATCCACACCACAAGCCTTAGCACGAGTAGAGAGTAATTCACCTCCTGTGACACTAGAAGTTGACACAATGGTTGAACAAGCTCGCGCAACAATGCACAAAGCTTTTGTTATACAATTTGTGGTGCCCCTTCATCCATGCTCTGAAGCTCAATGCGACATGCGCAACAGTAATGACAAAGAATATCGTTTATTACATTTGTGGTGCCATCATCCGTGCTCTGAAGCTCAATGCGACATGCGCAACAGTAATGACAAAGAATATCGTTTATTACATTTGTGGTGCCATCATCCGTGCTCTGAAGCTCAATGCGACATGCGCAACAGTAATGACAAAGAATATCGTTTATTACATTTGTGGTGCCATCATCCGTGCTCTGAAGCTCAATGCGACATGTATAAGAAATCACTAGTTCTCAAATCAAAGCCTTACAAACGATCTATTCCGTCTCAAGCACGTTTGGTGGAGCTGCAAGACAAAGGAGGTCTAATATGAGTCAAACTTGGTGTATTGGAATTCTGCATGGAATGTGAGGATATCTTCAAGCATCACTTCCGCCATACCGCATCTGCAGCGGATCCTGATCTACACAAGAAAATGCTTCGTAAGGTTCGACACGGCTTACCCATCTTCAAACACAAATGTAAAACCCAAGCAATGAGAAAGCCATCGCGCGCATGTACTTTGACATCAGATGCAAGCACTTCGCCAAAGAAGAGAACCAGAAACCAGAAATCCAAAAATAAGAAAGCTGGAATGCCAAGTTATGAGCAAAACTTTGGACTGTTTTTAGGGACAAAGAAAAGCTTCGTTAAGGTTCGACAGGCTGTACCCGTCTTCCAAACACAAATGTAAAACCTAAGAAATGAGGAAAGCTACCAACGACCATTGTGCGCAAGTCGGTTTACTGGACCTTCAGATGCAAGCACTTCGCCAAAAGTGAAGAAACCAGAAAATCAGAAAGCGAAACTGGCAAGTTAGGCAGCAAACTTTTACTATCGTTCGTGGACCTAGTGAGGGCCTCTAATAGTTAGCTGGCAGCAGGTCTAATTGATCTGATTCATGTGGGAGTTTCATTCATCATGTTCATATTATTGTGAGGTTGCTAAAACATCATCCCTCCGTGAGGTTAGACCATGGGCCAATAAGTTAATACGAGTGTAAATTAATGCGATATGCACATCCCAGAAACGGATGCATCAATTGGCTCAAAGGTAATAACATTGAATATTTTGACATGAGCCTATATTTTCTCTTTTGACAACCTCGATTCAAGTGCTTATAGGGGTAAATCATTCTGAATATGTTGCTTCCCCCTCTAGCCAATATCATACCAAAGCCCCAAAACGCATATGGTGGGTATGTACCTGAGTCTACCCTGCGAATAATATAACAAAACATTGGCCTAAGCCTATCGAATTGCACATACATTGTTGAACAGAATTTATTTAAGTACACTCAATAAATTTATATAATTGATTTTTGTTTTTTCAATTTCACTAAGCTAATATTCTATTTTTTACATATCAATATGCCATTTGGTACAATTTGTGACCTTTTTATTATTACTGAATCCAATGTTGTACAAAGAATCACAGAGCTTGGAAAACTTACTAGCAATGATTATAATTGGAATTAGTTTTAGGGCATCCACCAAAATGGGCAAAAAATGACACTGGAAAAAATACTGGATGTTTAATAAGTAACTATGAAATCCCGACAACTCCTATAAAACATGCCGCAATTTGCAGTGCCTTGAAACGAAAAGTATGCAGCCATCAAAAAGGTACAGAATTTTAGATGTTTTTTTTAAGTTCCCCTTTCATAGAAGTGCCCAGGGGGTAGGACACGATCTGCTCGCTTTGGGCCTTTGGGGATTTCATCCAACGAATTTGTGGAACTGCTACGTTCATTACGATGGCAGTCTCGGTCCCCTGACATTAAAATCATCTCTTAAACCTTTGTTCCAAAGATCTAGTAATCATGAGAAGTAAAAAAAAATATTGCTTCAAATCCGTCGGGGTAGTGGATTAACCCGCTGCAAATAGTTGTATTTCCAATAACGGTCATTTTAATTTAAATTTCCGTGACCAGGCCTAGTCCTTTAGTCAATTCTGTGTGTAACCGTTCTATATGCGTAGAGACCGCACTCCTACCGTTAAGTCTTTGAACAGACTAGCACCCGGAAGTGGAATGTCCGTTTGAATTGGCTGTTGCTGTAGGGTTGCATGTCCCTACCCACCCTGATGTGCCCTCTCCATGTACGAGCATACTACAATATATTATTGAAAATGAATAGTGCAGAGATGGCAACTAAAAGAAACCCACTGATATTGGATAAAATCAATATTGAACTAGAATTTCGCGGTTCTCGCGGCGTTCGCGCTCGCTACGATTCAAAGATATAAGCTGTGGCCGCCCCATGAACTTTGACCTGGCACATGACCTTGGACCTCATCAACATATGAGGCATTACATGGTGCACCTATGACACAAGTTGGTTCCATTGCCCTCAGTTTTCAATTTAGGTCAATCTTACCATTTTTAGCCCAGTTTTTCACTTGTGACCTCACATGAGGTGACCTCGGCACATACCTTTGACCTCATCAACATATGAGGGAATCCCATGGTGCACCTCTGACAGAAGTTGGTATCCAATTGAACTTCACTTTTAATGTGAGGCGATTTAACAAAACTTAACAATTTAGTTACATACCCACATACTCCCACATACATCCACATACAGCCCAACCCATACACACACGCACACGGATTGCTAAGTGGTCCTGCCAGCTATAGCTGGCCGGCCCACAAAAAATTTCCCATTAGGAAAAAGAAGACAAATATCCAATACCTCAGTGAAGAGTCAACAGCACAGTAGGTACAGGAAAATAAATAATTCATGAAAATATATGGGCTGGCATAATTTGAAACCATAAGGCCTAATTGATAACATGTCAGCTCTGCAATCAAAGCCATGGTGGAAGACATAGGCCAGAAAAAACTAGTGGCCCCTATGCTATCATCACGTTCATTAACTCCATGAAATGGGAATCAAAGCCCTGGCCAACACAAATCGAGGTGTAGTTGATGACGCAGAGACTTTTACATTAATGTGATGGTACAACCAAAAAAGAATGCATTCCTCTTGTCGGTAAAATTAGAAAGAAGACGTCCAGTAAACCACCCGGCATTAACAATGCCCAAATTTTTTCAATGCTTGAAAGAGAAAAGTACCCCACAAAAGGTATAGAATTTTTAATTTTTTTTTAAATTTCCCCTTTCATAGTGCCACTCGCCCCGGAAGAGCAATACCTTCATATAATCTTTTAAAGCATTACCTAGTACAATAGGCGGACGCCAAATATTTCTACAACGCAACTACCCACAAACTATTTCTACATGTCCACTCCACAAATATTTCTACAAACGTCTAATCCCCCAAAAATTTCTACAATTTCAAGATCAATAAGCTATGTTCAAAAGTCAATGACAGCTCACGAATCCTAGCTATTTCCTCATTGCCTCCCTCAAAAGTGAAATTTTGTCATCATTACCCAATGCCCAAATTCTGTCTGCCCTTTTCATCTCCCCAGAAAACTTTTCCATTTCAAAGTTTATATCGACGTTTCTCATAATGTGTAATATCATCACAAGTGCTTATATACATCGCTTTCATGTCAATCACTACAAGTGCAATGTCATCTTTGACCATGTAAGTGGCAAACTCTTCCTGTTTCAAGTGAAATATCATCTCATTTTTATCCATGTGCAATACCTAAAACTAAGTCTAATCATGACATACTTAAAACGAAATAGAATTGCAAACCGCAATTTATTTGTTACGGGTGAAAAATACAAACGAATATGGAGGGACAAGTCAATAAAATATACATTGAAAACAGAAAGACGAATCGTTGCAATAATGGAAAATTAAATATTAATTTAAGGAAGGCGAACAATACAAAGCAGTGCAGTCCAATCACAACAATTATAAAAAAATATAAAGTGCAAAACAATTTACTAGTACAGTGGGGAAATGATAATGATGTTTGGTTTTAGTTTTTTTTTCATATACAATTTTTGACACCAATGTTTTTCCATACAAATGTCCATGGAGAATCTGAAAATCATGGGTGTCATTTTTTTTTAAATGTGTTCTTAGGGTTTTATAAGGGGGAAATTTGTACAGGGAAACAATAAAGTGTTTACATTGTTTTTAAAATTTTTACTAGTCTGTTTGGGCTGCTCATAGGTTTCTAAAAAGGTATCGTTTTGCCATATTTACGCCCTATTTGTTTTAGTACAATAGGCTCAAGAAAGTTCAAGGTCAGTATTTTAAGAAGGTCCGGTTTGTTGAAACTTGGGTTTAATCGTTCCAGTGGGTAATAACTAAATAAGAAAAAAAAGTATATAGATTCCTTGTTCACCGGTCAATGAGACTTTTAGAGATGACTGGTGGGCTCCCATAGACCCTGTGGACCATGGCCATATTTGACCTCTTATTTATCAAACGTCATTGACCACGCGACCTTTATATTGCTGGTCTTCCTTACAGTCAGAAACAATTGGCAACCATTTTTAGAAAAAACCGGCGAATCTGAAATTTTACCCCCATTGTGACCTTGAACAACCGTTTTACCGTGTACTATGGACTATACACTCAGGTAGGCAAAACTTACCTTCTGTAATCCTTGCAAGGTACTGAACATATGTATCCTTTAAACACATTTTGCCCCCTTTATATTTTGCCCCCTGTAAAAACCAGTGTAACCCTTGCCCCCCTAATTCCTCCAAGACACATTTTAAAAAAATGACACCATATTTTTTGGAATCCTCATAACAATTTTGATTTGAAAACTTGGTTGCAATATTAATATGAAATTTTCACAAAAGACGTTTCCACATATCCTAAAAGGCCTGGACTTGTGACAAATAAAACCGTATTCACTGAGTATAGTACCCTCCCTTTTTTAAGCTGAAATATACCTTGAAATTGGGGGTGGGATTATGCACGAATCTTGCCTGAAGCTCGAGTAAGAAATATCTTGGCCTAACAAACACAGTCCGAGTACCTTGCCCGACTTCCATGACTGCCAATTGGAAAACCCTTGAAAAGTGCAGTTTCCGATAGAAGTAGCTTTCACACCTTCATTCTAAGTGATTTCATCTTCTTCGCTTCTAAGCTTGTATTGATGTAATTGTGAGTGACTTTTTAGCAAATCGACCAAGTTGGCCACTGATATGACAGCACCAATTTGACGTGGCGAACTCTATACCCGCCCACCCTAATATTTTATTCAGAGCATTCTGAATAACCGCTATGAAAACTGTGTGAATCTATTTTGAAATCTTGGGAATTTTACTGTTTAGCAAGCAATTTGAATACTTTATTTAAAAGGTCTGAAGAAAATAAGGAACAGAAATGACCCCATGACCCGGACCATGCCTTGTTCAAAGTTTCTTTTAGTTTCAGAAACAAATCCACTAAACTTATTTCACCAGAACTTACAAATTACAACTGAGTAAGATTCACATTGTTATTTTTATGCGGAATATGAAAAAAAGAATGTAAAGTTTTGTGAACACCTGAGTGGAAGTAGAACTTTTTAGAATGGTGGCAAGAAAAAGTGGTCTCTTCTGAATCTTGGACTTTGCTGTGTTCATCCTCATACCTGTTATGATTGTTATTCACAAACTTTATAGGTTGAAGACATTAAAACATTCTTAAGATGACATATTGCAAATTGATTGTGTATCATTTGTTTTAAGGCTTCAAAGGAATTTGAGGTTGAAAAATTAGGTTTTCCCGAATTTTTCAGTCATGTGGCCAATTTTTTTAACAGTGGATAATAACTGGGTTTACGAATTTCGAAATTTTCCCAAAATTTTAAAGGTCAACGAAGAGATTTCACATATCAAGTGTCCCTAAAAATTGAAAGGTCTATTTTTTGTCTGAGTAAGCGTCCTCAAAATATACCCCTCTGAAAAGATTAAGCTGAGGAATTGTTCTTTGGTACAAAATTGTGAAATTGCTAATTTGTATCGAGCAAATACAAATTCAAGCCTTGTGTTACATGAAGTATAAGCCATCAAATCACTTTATTTCTCTCTTTAAGACATTACTGTAGCACTACAAGGTAAAGAAATCTTTAGAGTGCTTCTATATGGAATTACTATTCTGACACATTATTTAGTTGCCGCAATAATCTCTCCTCCTCGTTGTACCTTTAAGGGTGGGTTTTACTTGAGCTGGGACTAGCTAGCACTAAAAGAAAACACACTGGAGATATGGATACATAAAAACTTTGCCATTAGAAATAAGACCACAGCCCTCAATTTCTACAAATGCGCTGGAATGTCAAATCCTCCAATCTAATGCCGCCACGTGTGCAATATACTATCAAAAACTTGGGTGCATGAAGCTGGCACCTAAAAGAAAACACCTGGAGTTGGTAAGAATCAGTACATAAAAACTTTGTCATTAATAAGACCAACCCCAATAAAATTTCTACAAAATGACTGAAATATCAATACCCTCAGTGAAAGAACTTAAACAGAGACTTTTGTATGAGAATTCAACGAAAATATGTGGCTGGTGCAATAATTGACATTAATAATTCAGCAGGACGAACGAAAATGGCGTTCACACAAGAAACACAACCACGCCTATGCATGTGTCCCATGCATGCACCCTGTTTGAGACCGGTCTGTAACCGTTGTGGTTTTTTAATATCAATGGTAATAGTCTATGATATTCCTTTAATATACACATTTTTTTTTTTTTTTTTTAAAAATCAAGTTTTACTTGGTGCATAAGATTTCCTGTTTCCACACACACACACGCTGACCTTTGTGAGTTAAGACCTATTCATACATGCATGCCCTTCAGTGCACAGAGACCTGTTGCTATTGACAACTGAGGTAGTAGAAGGTGGACATGGGCTCTTCCATTACACTCCATGGGGGAGGCAAGGTCCCACCTAAGAATCAAATAAAACCTGGTGTTGTTATTTCAAGTTCTTTATTTCTTTCAACTTCTCAATAACTAAAAAAAAAAAAAAATTTTTTTTCCCCATCACAACAACATTGTACTCAAGAGGAAATAACTTAACAACACACAACCAATCTATATTACAATGTACTGTAGTATTTTTTTGTATACAACCATATTCCTGAGTTGGTTTTACAGCCAACATTGCTGAATGTACAAAATAATAATTTTATCTTGTGCCTAGGGCTTTCCAACTCATCACTTTTTGTTTCCTCACTGAATGTACCAAACAACCAAACCAATTGTTACAACATGGAATGTGTCATTTTGTACATGAACATGTACGACTATCACTACAACCATAGCTAGAAAAACACTATGAATAACTTACATATGCACAATCACCACCACTGTCAGTAAATTTAAAAAAAATACTGCCAAAATAGTGGTCTCATAGACCCACACAATAAGTATGTGGTGTCACCTGGGGCATAAGGTTACACGATGAGCCATTTTTGGCTTTGGTACATTTATTGTCAAAAAAATCTAAAAATTGGCTGTGAATCAGCCCAAACAGCAAAAAAATTAAATGTGTTTCGCATAACTTACTTGTTAAAAAAATTTTTTTTGCCAATGTGAGACCAACTTGGCCTAAATAAAGGGAGTAATATTGAGCGGGAGTACAGGCCGTGAAGCGTAGTACCAGTAGTACTATCTGTGCGCTCGCCTGGTGTACTGCAGGGCATGCCTACCTAGGCGATCGCCCTCTGTGGTGACGTGCTGATGTCCGTGGCGGGGAAGTGAGGGCAAATTGGCACAAAATCAGCAATTTTAAGTCAAGAAAATGCGCTTGTATTTTACCGTTTTAATGTAAACTATGTATGAAATCCACATATGCCGTTAAAATCCGAAAATGTGGTAAAGTATTTTAGAATTTAAAGACCATTTCATTACCGAAACGTGAGTGACATGTAGCATCACCACCCGCGAATTGAAGTTTAGCCACGCTATAGCAAGCACGTCTCGATACGTTCCTACATCGGTGATACACAGCAAATCGGATCTTTGGCCTCCTTGGCCAAATTTCCAAAAAAAACCGTACCGGGCTCTTCCTTTCCATTCAACCAGAAAACAATTTTTGATCATAGAAGGGAATCTCTCCTCCGTAACAGCCCGCCGCGGAACTGTAACAAGGCGGAGACATTTAATTGTCTCTTGTGAAGCGCGACTATCCCTCCGTAAAGCGTGTAAATTAGTCTCATTTTCCCATTGAAACTGCGATATTTCGGCCAAAAAGCCCTTTTTACTTGAACAACCGGGTCTTCCCACTATAGAATTACTATTTGAAGTAATTTTATATTCACCAAAGACTGTTTTTTGCTTCAAAATCCCGGGCGAGTACTATGGAATTATCCACTGCGAGCACACAAGTTGACGGGAAAAGTAACCGGCTGGATCGAGAGCACGATTCTCCGTGTTATGTTGTTTTAAAACATTCACGGTAGTCCATGCGCCGCAGTTTTCGATATGTTTATGGAAAACTTAACAGTTGTCCTACAAATTACTTGATGTCTTTACGCCTTTATTAATCTCCCTATCTGTTTTTGCTATGTTATTTTATGTGAAATTTTATGTCTGTTCTTTCCAATGGCCTAGCAATCAGGTAGAGCAAATTGGAAGAAAGTTTCACATTTTGTGAAAATGTGCCAGTGCTGCTTTAAAGCTTGGTGGAACCCTCTCCATCCGATGCTATCATTGGTTTGGGTTGGAACAGGTTTCATATTTTCTTGATGGGGGCTAGTGTACTAACATGATAGAATACCTAGACCGCTTGTAAAACTGCATGGCAGAGGGCTGGACTCTAGGATACTTGCTCAAGTTTTTATTGCGAGGTCAATTTCAACACACTCCTCTGTTGCTTGGGCATCACAGGAAGCGTTTGACAACTCCCTGGCTTTAAACACCACAGATCCATCCTCTCCATGCTTGGATAGAACCCTATGTACAAGTTGCACTTTCCCAAATCCCCCCCGACTAATGCCAAAAAATGCAACAACTTTGTCTCAATAGAACTCATACAATTGTGAAATGTCAGTTGTGATGACGATTTTTGGTGGTGATTGTTGAAGAGCTGGAGGCAGATGAATTGGAAACAATTGCCTTGCTACAATAGACTAAAGCATACATCTGCAAACACTCAAATTGGAGAACATGTTTTTTTGCCCATGTCATAGGACTCAAACAGGAGCCCAATGGGTACTTTTCAATCATGTACAAGTCTCAGTTTTTAAGTACAGTGCCATATAGCCGCAGAAGCTAGCAGACATTTGTACCATCTCAAGTTAAAGGTTTGAGTATAAATATGTAGACAGACCGACAGGAACCCCGGAAACATAATTCTGAAGTGCCACAAATGGTGCTTAGGAGGGGGGCCAAGACAAAGTTGTACGGGTCAAATTTTTAAATGATCCATCATGTTGACCAGTATACCATATCATTTGTCTAACCACAAGGATTCAGGCAATGTATAGTTTGCACTATCCACAACGTAAAGTTTAAGAGTTAAAGAATAAAAACAGCAAAAATCAATAAACAAGGTCATTTTCAGTTTGTACAGGGGTCAAATTCTTAAGTTGCTCCGATTTGGATAAAAATGGGCAAATATTGGTGATCCTCATAAAAAAAGATCAAAATAAGGAAAAGTTTTTGAGTGTCTCAAATGGCTTGGCGTAAGAAGTGGGGGGAAACCAAGGTCAAGCCCCATTGATGCAATGGACGTTGACCTTTTGTGCCCCCAACAACCGGCACTAAGCATTTAGACGTCAAACTATTCTTATTTTAAATCCGCTGAGCTCCATCAATGATTTTCACCATTTTTATCTAATCGGCAACTTTTAAAATTTGACCCCTGTGCAACTGAAATGACCCTTTTTTAATTTTTGGGAAAAAAAGGGTTTTAGCCTATAACTCTTAAACATTATGCTGTAGATAGTATAAACTCTCCTTTCTGGATCCTTTTGTTATACAAATACCTGGATCTTTTTCAACATATGTGATAATTTAAATTTGACACCTGTAACAAACCTCTTTTGGTCCCCTCTCCTTAAGGCACAACTTGCGGCACTTAAATCACGTTTCAGGGGTCCCAGTCGTTTGTCAACATATTAAATCACTCATACCTTTTGTACTTGAATGTGTTACAAATGTCGTTAGCTCCCTGTTTAATATGTACTAATGAGCAGATTCACTGCTTCACAACTGAATTCATCCCCATTGCCGACTGCTGATCTCCCCTTTTTCTGTGTGAATTTTAAACCTTGTAAGTGATGTGAGGTGTCAAACTGTTATTGCCATATCTCAGGATGAACCTCATATTGATTTCTTTTCAAAAACAATGTTTTCCAGATAAAAGATGGTTCTGCTAATGATTTCTTTTTATTTACCTCTAACAAAACAGTTTACTTTATTGTTCCCTACATACATGTATAGAATGGTGGTAACGAGGTCTCTTCCAGAAACATGTTTAGGGGAAAAGGAACAAAATAAAGAATTGAGGCTCACGTCATTTAGCACCCCCCAATAAAAAAACAGTTGACCATGGAAAGCCCTTATTTTTGTGTCTGAAATTCATGGAACTTTATTTAGAAAAGAACGTGGTGGAGTTGTGACTGCTGGCAGTTTGCAGGCCAAAACCGCAATAGTTGCTATATGCATAAATTCAAGGTACGCCTCCAGGAACAGCGGGGAAAGTTTTATGGGAAAAGTCAGATTTTAGATCTGAAAGAAACGAAATTTTCTGAAAAATTTTGAGAACACCTGCGAGAGCGTGGATCGGCACCCAATTCCCATACGACACTGCTCACCCGAGAATCGAACCCGGGCCGCATTGGTGAAAGGTGAGCGCTACTTGACCAGCTACCAACATCGCCCTCGCCTAACTCGTAATGCTTGTCACATACATTCCGGTGAAATTGCTATGCACAAATCAAAGTCCTTCATGTAAAACAATAGAATAGAAATGTGTTAACAGTATCCCTATGGCCGGCTATGCTATACATAACTGTTTACTGTATCAAACAAAAAATCTGATCTCAACCTTTGGAATTGGCATTTTAGGCCACTATCTTTAGTTAAAGTTTACATTTTTTAATATATACACAAAAATATATTGGAAATCTTTGAGTCAGCTTTTTATGCGGGGGACGGATCACACCCACCGTGAAGAAACTACACTGGTTAGCCTAGCCCAAATGTTTCAAAAGAATAAGTTCTCTAGCCAGGTAGGGTCACTCCTTTTCTACAATGGACCAAAATATCATGTCCCATAATACTATTAATGGGAGCAGATGATATCACAACCTTTACTCATGTCATATGAAGAGAAAGTTTGGGAATCTTGTAAGTTGTTTACCCACGATACACATTCCGTTGATATGTCATCTGCCAAACTGCAATCCTTTCCTTCGGGCAATGTAGATTGTTGATATTAAAAATATAATTTTAAGTTACAAAATCTATCACAATTACTCCTTCGTCTTTGTGTCAGTATGATTACTATAAATTTGTAATTCAGGTAAAGTTGTAATTCAAGGCTCTTTATTTTTTAGAGGGCATGGTTAAGAGCTGGTACAAAAATATATTTCCATCTTACAGGGTATTACAAAGCGTCGCAAGTGGGTATGTTCCGTTTACAACCATTGAATGGTGTGATGTCCGATAAGCGAGCACAACCTCCAAAAAGGAAAAAAGATGAATTCATGATTCAGAAATAAATAAGGGTAATGAACCCTGAGTCTAACCCTTTCTTGCCGTATCTCTGATTGGCTCATTACTGATAGACATGATATGATGGTTACAATCAGAAGGACGTAAAACTCAGCACTGAAAAGAAATATTAAAGAATTTCTGTAATTCTACTGTATATACTGCTTTTGAGAATTTTCTACTAAGCAATCTTTCATTATTCAAATGTAAACATCTCTAAAGCTCATATAGAGTACTGTAAGCAAACATTATATAACTTTAAGTAAACCATAACAATTTTGGAAATTTGTAATGAACAGCAGATTAAAGAAATTCTTTAATAGTTCTTTCATTGCTGAGTTACTCGTTCGATTTTCAACCCTCGTATATAACCTCCAAGTTACCAATCAAAATAGAACTTCTATATATCTGTACAACCTTTTTCTTACCAATTCTCTGATTGGAAAATATATCCAAAACCTTTATTTAAGAATTAAATTAAAAAAGCCTGGTACTCCCGGTTAATAAGTACTAATGACATATTCACTGCTTCCACACTGAATTCATTCCACATTTGCGACCTGCGATCTCCCCCTTTTTGTGGGAATTTTACACATGTGTAAGTGATTGAGGTGGTCAACTTTTAATGCCATATCTCAGGAATGGAACATCATCTTGATTTTCTTTCAAAAAACCTGTTTTCCAGATAACAGATGTTCTGCCTAATTAGTTTTCTTTTTATTTAACTCTAAACAAAACTTTTTTTTATTATTTCCCACATACAGTATAGCAATGGTGGTAACGAGTCTCTTCCCGACAACATGTTTAGGGGAGACAAAATCAAGAATTTGAGGTCACTACTTTAGCCCACCATAAAAAAACAGTTGACCATGGAAAGCCCTTAATTTTGTGATGAAAATTCATGGACTTTCTTTAAGATAAAGAACTTGGTGTATTTGTGACTGCTGGCATTGCAGGCAAAACCCAATATTGCTATATGCCATTAAATTCAAGGTACGCCTCCAGAACAGCGGGGAAAGATTTTTATGGGAAGAAGTCCGATTTTAGATGCTGAAAGAAACTGAAATTTTCTGAAAAATTTTGAGAAAACCTGCGAGGAGGAGTATTGATCGGCAACCAAATTCACATACGACCCTGGCTCACCCGGGAATCGAACCCGGGCCGCATTGGTGAAATGTAGCGACTTGACCGCTACCAACGTCGCCCTCCTAAATACGTAATGCTTGTCCACAGACTATTCCCTGTTGGAAATTGTAAGCACAAATCAAGTCCTTCATGTACAAAAAAATAGAAATGTGTGTTAACAGTATCCTATTGCACTGCTTATGCTATACATAAATGTGTATGTATCAAAACAAAAACTGATCTCACCCTTGGAATTGGGCATTTAGGCCCTATCTTTATTTAAAGTTTACTATTTTTTAAATATACCAAAAAAAATATTTTGAAATCTTGGAGTCAGCTTTTTTATGCTGGTACGGATTCAAACCCCACCTTTTGAAGAAAACTACACTGTTTATCCTAGCCAATGTTTTCAACAAGAGATAAGTTCTCTAGCCAGGTAGGGTCACTCCTTTTCGCATGTACCAAAAATAAGCATTTCCAAGAATACATATATGTGAGCAGATGATATCACAAACCTTTACTCCATGTAATATGGAGAGAAAGTTTTGGGAATCTTGTAAGTTGTTGAACCTACGATACACATTCCGTTGATATGTCATCTGCCAAAACTGCAATCCTTCTGGACAATGTAAATGGGTTTTGATATAAGCAAAATATAATTTTAAGTTACAAATTATTAAAATGACTCCTCCCTGCTTGTGTAGTAATTATTACTATAATTGTAATTCAAGGTAAATGTTGTAAATTCAAGGCTATTATTTATAGAGCAGTGTGAAGAGCTGGTACAAAAATATATTTCTCAATCTTTACAGGGTATTACATCTTCGCAAGTTTATTCCTTTACCAACCATTTGATGGTGTGATTCTGATCAGCGAGCACAACCTCCAAAATGAAAAAAGATGAATTTCATGAATTAAGAATAAACTAAAGTGTAATGAACCCTGAGGTCAGACCACCTTTCTCCAGTATCTCGGATTGTGCTCATTAACCATGATATGACTGATTGTGAGGGTTGACATCAGAAGGACGTAACCCAGCACTGAAAGAAATATTAGAATTCTTTAATTCTAACTGTAATACTGCTTTTGAGAATATTTTCTACTAGCAAAATCTATTCATTATTCAAAATGGTAAACATCTCATAAATCTCATATCTGGTACTGTATCAAACATTATATAAACTTTAGTAAACAAGAACAATTTTAATATGAACAGCATAATTTAAAGAAAGTCTTTAAGATTCTTTCATTGCTGAGTACGTCTGTTCTGATTTTCACCCTGATAATATAGCCCCTCCAGTTACCAATCAACATATAACTTCTTATCTGACAAAACTCTTTTCTTTACCATGTCTCTGATTGGATAAATATATCATCTAAACCTTATGTTCAAAGAATTAATTAAAAAATCGCTGTAGACCTCAGAGGGTAAGCGATATTGTTGATGACTGAATCATTGAAGATTGCTGTTTTGCGTTTGACCAACTCCTGTGCACTTATCAAACTCCAACCAAAGAAGATGTCTGTCTATGCATGTCTTAGTCCAGAAATAGTCCCAGAAGCAATTTTTTGTTTTGAGCTTGTTATGACATCTTAAGTTTTCTTTTGACAACTTAACAATTTTTGACTGACTCCATTCAGCATTGAGCCATTTTGGAGATATGGCAGATAAAAGTTCATCAACCAATCAAAATTTTTCAAAAATCTTAAACCATTGTAAGAATGTAAGGATACAAAAGGCACCATTGAAACATTATTTACTCAAATTCTCAATGTGCCATCACTACAATCGGTTTCCCATCACATTTGCTAGTAGCTTAGAACCAAGGTTTCCTGAAGGTTACAATCTGAAATTATACTATGAAATGGTCTACCTCTCATTACAATCAGAAAATATTTAACATTAGCACATGTACCACTTCAGATGCGAGGATTTCAGAAGCGAGGATTAATAGAAATGCCCTTTAAAATCCACACAGCATGACCTCTAACCCTACTTTGTGTACAACTCATGGGGCTCAGGTCAGTGCTTATACTGACCACGTTTGGTGATCGTAACCTTTGATTTGTGGCAGAAAACGATTTGATTGATTTTTCATAATCTCCTTTATCATCCCACATACCTCTAACCTCTAACCTCAATTAGATTAACACATTATGAACCTTGGACCAGTGGTTTTTTCTGACCAAATTTGGTTGCAATTTGAACAAATGTTTGGGCATGAGTAACCAAATTACAAAACTTTAAAACCAACTGAAGCGCAGACAAACTACATTACACATGACAGAAATAAAGATTTCTTAGTCTTGCTCCGAACAAGCTCAGGGGCAAGATAAAAATCACTGAAAATATAAGTAAACACTGAAAAGAGTAATGCTGAAATTATTCAGAAGTCCTTCAGTGACCATATCAGTGTGATTATTGAGTTTCATTAGTCGTGTCCAGTCAAGGCCCAACAACTTAAGATGTTGGCACACCGAGGCGATAGCTTAGTGTGATGGACCATGGAGATGCTTTTGATAAGTCCCAACACACTGAGCTCACGGTGAATATCACACCAAGTCATCCTCCTACACACTTGCTGTGTTGATAGCTGTGTAAATCTGAACTCTGACCTTCAAAATTCATTTGTGGCTTGATTTATTTTCTGTGCGGCATTTTACGAAGGGTTTAGGTTTTACACTTTTGTTTGTAAAACATGGAAGGTATTTTGTTTGTAAAATTTGTATCTAGGGCCTAGGCCCATATGCTGTATATATTTTCATTTTAACTATTGAAATTCACTGGTGCCACTTGCCTATAGACATGACTCTGACAATACAAAATTGTGTTTCTGTGAGGAATATAGCATCAGAATCGCCTCCCCTCCTTTAGTTCGAATTTGTGGTTTCTTTCCACCGCACCATCATTGTAGGCATGCCATCATCCTAGTGCATGCAAAGATGTAGAAAACTTACGGAGAAAACTAAATTTGTTACAGATATCCCAGAACCAATGCAATCGCCAGTGACCATTTTGATTGTTTATCGTTGTCAAATTCCACGGGCCACATGGCACGGTCATTTCCCACTTCCATCGAATCACACCGAATGTCGAGCTGACATTTGGTGCAAGCTTTGTGTGATCAACGGGATGGAGTTTGTGTGGACGCAACTTGGTGTGATACCGGATTGTGGCTACTCATTTGGTGTGTTAACAACTTGAGTTGTTTGGCCCGTCTGAACACGGCTATTGTGATTACTGGAATGTCTTTGGACATTAATCACACTGATGTGATCACTTTCAGTGATGTTTGTAGTGAATATTGTAGTGAATACTTCAGTGATCATTTCAACATTATGCATTTCAGTTTTCATTTCAGATTTCATTGATTTTATTATATAGTGATGGGGAGCTATCATATCATCTTGTTTTTTCAGCCAATGGAAGCTAAGCCTCATTTAATATAGCAAATCACCCAAATGACTCAAAATAGCAGCAACACAAACTGCAAACCACAAACCGATTTAGGTGCTTTATGTGGGCCAGGCTATAAGAGTGTTCATACATAATTTTTTTTGTTTAAAATCCTTAGGGAATTAATTCTCCAGCTCTGATAACACAGACAAAAAATTCAGAATTCTTCATCGAGATTTTGTTTTTATGTGTTAAACCAATGACAGCATCTAAATTTGGGATTTCTT
This sequence comes from Ophioderma brevispina, assembly GCA_023653785.1. NCBI lineage: Eukaryota > Metazoa > Echinodermata > Ophiuroidea > Amphilepidida > Ophiodermatidae > Ophioderma > Ophioderma brevispina. The sequence goes on from JAMKCH010011676.1 coordinate 24,809, forward strand.
GGCTGCCACTTTCTTATTGGTCAATGAGCATTTACATGCAGTACCACCGGCCTGCTAATTATATATATACACTACCTGCTAATGCCATGGCCAAGCTGAATTCATCCCGGAGAATTTCCAGCACTTGTCTTACTCCAGATTCACCCTGCAAGACATAAAAAGACATATTGAATCTGGTTAAATAAAAATTCGATCATTAGCTAATATTGTTTTATTAATCAGTATAACACCACCTCCATCATGAGGGCACAACAAAAGTTAATGCCACATTGTATTCGGCAATTGAAATTGTGACGGGTTGACCAAAACGCGATACAGTGTTAGATGGTGATCAGATTCAAATTATGACCGATCCAATTGTTGTGGATTTTTTTGGCAGTATTAACGTGTGTAAAAAGTTTTTTGTTCTTTTGAGGTCTCAGTCTATTTTGAAATTGAATGAATTTTATATTGTTCAAAAATGTGCCTGTGTCACTTTTTTAAAGGGGCATTTCATGATCAAAAGCCTCGCCCCCGACATACCTAAAAAATGTTATTTTTTATATCTTCTGAACAGTGCAAGTATAGCATGCATGCCTAATTTTATGTTTAAATCTACTCTGGAAGAATTCGTAATTTTGTGTTTTCTGTCCGTAAACGGACAGAAATTACAACACAGATGGCCTATGGGGTACGTGATACACACATTTGCCCATAAGACATCAAAATGCACCATTTGAATCAAACATAAATTTTGCAATTACTTTTCTCTGGGATTCTATTGAACCATAAAAAAAAAATAGGTGCTGGGATCAAGAAATGTACTTAAAAAAAATATATTAACCTTTTGAAATCTGCAGAGCAGTTTAAAGTTTAGGATCAGGCTGTAAAATTTGCCTAATTTTTCCAAAAATATTTGAAAATAACATCTGATTTTGATGATTTTAGATGTCGCAAATCACTGAATATTTATTTAAATTAACTTACCTCATAAGTCAAGTCCCCACACAATTGGTCTGCCAAGAAATACAGCTTTGGCACACCCATGGCAAGAAGCCTTTTCAAAACATCTGTACCCTTCCTCGCCTCCACCATCCAGATAGACTTCTACTCCTGAACCTTTCATTTCACTGCCTCAACACCTCTGGTAAGGCTTCAATCTGTAACAAGTAGCATGATAGTGGAGGAGAGGGCGAAGGGAGGGAGAAGAGGAGGCGAGGAGCGGGTAAGTGATGGGAGGAGTTTTTTCTTTCCACTATTACCTTTCATTTTCTCTCTTTTTACGTGTAAACTCCTACAAAAAGGGCACATTTGTTACTGGGCAATGACTTATTAAAATACTTATCTATAGTCTTCCAATGGATTTTCATAAGGTCAGCAGGGATCGTTAATAAGTAGGAGCCTAACATAATTTATGATCCAGATGTCCAAAGGTCATCTGAATCACTATTAAGAATTTGTAAGGCTTTGTCTGTCTATTCCTAGACTCATACAGATGTCACAAAACTCATGTACTTCTGGGTATGTGAGTGCTACTATCAGGAGTTTCCACAAACTGGTTAATTTCTTCAACATATCTGTTGTGTGTGTGTGCGCGCATGTGCATACGTATGTATGTACATATCATACACATCCACAATCTAAGTAAATATATATGGATTATATTTTTTTAATCAAAATATTTAATTAAAGTTAAACAGAATATTTTTCCCCCCTGGATTATTCAGGTGAAATTTCTCTTTAGAACAATTATTACCACCATGAAAGGTGCTTGGTGTCTTCCTAGTGCAGTTTGAATGATTTCCCTAATTGCACTGCTCACTTCTTTGCTTCTGGACATCACCATTAGTGCACTGCCACACTTTTGTACACCTGCACACCTTTTGGTGTGGCAGACTGTGAAAGGTAGAAACCACATACCCCTGCAACCCCTTTCCCACAGCTATTTTGCAAGCTTTTTCATGCAGGCTGACTGGTACACTTGGGATGCGCGATTTTCGGCAATTCCATTTTTTCTGCCATCAATAAATCACAGTTCTGTGGCCATAATCCACACGAAATGTACTGAATCCGCGTATTTACACACCTAAAGGTCCCTGGTCGCAACCATATCCAAGTTACAGAAGTTTAAATCAATCGACATCATGTCGATCACACTAACGAAAAAACCTGTCGCCTAAACGGTCGCCATTTTCCTGTTTGTGGAATTCTTCTGAACCCTGTGGTGGTAGAGGCATTGTTACCTGAAAGTTAGGTGTCTGAAAGTGAACTTGAAGTATGCCCACGATCGTTAGGCCTATCATATCTGGCAGTTGCATCTGACCCTAACATTTTATTTTCTTTTATCCATTTTTACTAAAATATCTTTTTAAAGCCGACCATTACCCCAAACACTAATTAACGCCCCGGGGTGGTAATTAGGATTCGGACAGTTAATAATGCTTGTGATAAGGGTTTTATCTATTCAGTTTATTTTCACATGCATTCCATCCAGTAACATCACTACACTAAGAAAACTGTTTTGTTTTGAAAAATTACACTTTCAAATGTCTCTGATCAATGAAAAGCACATTCGTTTTCTAAAAAGTCTAATAGGTGTAAAGTTTTGGAAGATGAAACGATTGAACTTGATGAGAGAAGTTGCAGTAAAATAAGCACACCCGCATCGCAAGAGTCCAAGACCGGTCATTTAGGGCCACCGAGCATTTATCATAGATTTGTATGGAGATGCGCAGTAGACGAGTCTTTGTCATTTTCAGTTTTGTTCGCGCATTGAAGTGCTGAATCTTCAGACAAGTGTTTAGATCTATGTCAGAGGAAAAGTTCACAGTGGAACTTAAGTTTGCGATTGGTTAAACAGTGATTTATGGAAATTATTACTGATATTTTTCAGTTATTCCCTTTACGCCTTCCATTGGCAAAAAAAAAACATGCAGTTTTATGAATGAAGAGTTGTGATGAATTAGAAAATTGGCCTGCACGGTTACATATTACTTGAAACCAGTTCTTCGCGACCTACCCCATCGCGCATTAATTGCTTACACTTGAGTACCATGAACAGATTATGCACAACTGAATAAATGTGCATCAAGGATGAACTAACTTCTTATCGCATAAACTGGAAGAATGAAAAGTGAACTGAGACTTACCTTAGGTGAGTTTGAATTGACTGGAATTCTCTGCGTGCTCCCCGATGACAAGAAGGGGAAATACGTGCGATAGCAAAAAATTTTACCGCCCACAATAAGTTTTAACCTACATAGGTTCGGCCCAGCCATAACCTTTATAAGCAATAGTTTTTTTTTTTTTTTTTTATCTATATATAGTGTACAGCAACATTATTAGCCTTAAGGAGGGAGGTGGCACGTTAATTTCCTTATTGTCATCGGGAGCAACGAGAATTTCAGGCAACTTCAAACTTCCAACTAAGGTAACAGGACGTCTCGGTAACTTTTCAATTCTCCGGGGCTCCCAATGCCAAGAGGAAATCCCGTGAGATTTCAAAGCCACTGTAGGCCTGACCTATGCCCACCTCCCATAGAATCACAAAGCATAACATCGTATAGTTTCTTTGGTTAATTTCCTTCTAACGGAAAACAACAAATACAAAGACTTTTTGAAAAGTTTTTATCTCCGCCCTCCATCTAAATTTAGTTATTCACTAAAAAAACTGGTGTTGGACCTTGCCAACTGCATGTATAGAAGTTTTAATGGGCTGTTGCGCTTTGCTCTTGCTAAGCTGATGTCTGAGATAAAAAACATATTTGTTTATGTTTGATTCCTGGTATATTTTTATTCTTATCCCTCATAAAAGCTTTTGCAAATTTAGCTCTGAAACAAACGGCTGTTGCTAGTATGTGGAAAACGTCCTAGCGTTGGTCCAACCAGCAGTTTTCAGAATTTCATCGAATGCAAGCCAGAGGCACTGGCCTAGAGGTGGTATCGCAGCCCGGTACGATGTGCTTTGTAAGCTGTCACATCTACACCTGAAATACTCATTGTGTCTTTAATCCACTTGCAACTGTTGATGAGCCACACTTTTTGTGGGGGTGGTTGAGTAGCTGATAAATAGTTGGTTTTCATGACCACGTAGCGAGTTTGTTCTAGCCAAAATACTCGCTTAGCGCAACATGAAAACAAATACCCTTACTAACAGGGTTAGGTTTTAGTTCTACAATGGTGCCTTATATCCAGGATTGTCGTTTACTTGTTTAAAATCTGCACTGCCCATGTGAAAAACAGTACTCTGTTTTTCCCTAAATGTCATATTTTTACATTCAAAGCAACAGTGTTGGATCTTGTGCTGCAGCAACAATGGCAACCACAAGCTACTGTTTTTTTTAGAGTAAAGTAAGGTCTTTAAGTGAAAGTTTTGCCACAGGAGACATGCTACGTATCTTCGTAGAAACTATCTACATCCCACGTTTTCGGTGTAGCGTGGGTTGGTGGTCTAAGGTTATAGAATCCCTTGCATAAAGTTGTAACCCATGGGTGTGTGTGCTCCAATTGGACAAAAACCTTTTTTGTACATAAGAATCTGAGACAAAGCACTTCTAGCTGTTGTTAATTGCACTATAACTCAACAAACTATCAAAAAGTTCTGTTAGGAAGTCTTCTAGACCGGGTGAAAATTGCTTGCACGCATCAATTCTGCTTTGAAGACAAAACTTGTGCCATTCTTAAAATAGATGTTGTATTGTTGATGTGTCACTCTCGCCATGCGTCAGCGAGAAAATAGCGGTTAGGCCCTGCTTGATACTTCTTGTTTTTTTAGCCGTTTTCCTGCTGTTTTCGGCCGCAACTAGTTGCAGTTCTTCTTAATGGGTGGAGTGAAGGCTTCGCTGCTGGCAGCCGAAGAAGATTGTCCGTCTTTGGTAGCAGTATGGGGTCTTGTACTAATAAGCTTAAAGATTTTGTGAACAATTCCTTGAGTTGGCCAAAGGGGAAATACAATTGCTTGAGCGCAAGTCTTGCGGATCTTCTGCAAGACAATGCCCCCTTAATATGCTGAAAAGCGGAAAAGATATAGCTGTGTATGCCAAAATTAGTGAATGAATGAAGCATCTCACCATGCCGGCATGTGGGTCTCTTAACCAAGACACATACTGTTCGCACTTTGGCATTAAGTCTACTTGCAAAAAAAGTCTATTTGCTGCCCAAATGAAGCCAATATTCATGAAAAAACTTTGTCATTCAAGGACCAATCGGCTGTCATTAAAATTCCTGCTTGCAAAATTGCCTCTTACGTTTTAAATGCCAGGGAGTGTGCTGCTGAGACCCACACATTCCCGTTCTTAACACCATTGCCAAATCTCTGGCTCGTAGATTCAATTTAGCGTTGTTTTCCACCCATATGATTTATATATGATACTTGCAAGTGTGTTATAAACAAACAAACTTAACATGTTGGTTTGTATGTATCTTTGTATGACTTTAACGCCAAGTAAATTGCAAGCAATTCAAGGTAGTTTATATGCTGGTTTTGTTCTAGTGCACTCCATCTACCCCCTGTGGATCACATTACGTTGGGGGCCCCCCCAGCCAGCTAAGGATGCACCTGTAGTTATTATCAATTGAGGATTTTCCCTAAGGATCTCCCTCTTTTTGGTCAGGGTAAGATTTCCACCCACCATGCTAGTTCTGCCTTCATTCATTGGTAAAACATGATCATTGCATCATATTTACCATATTTTCTTAAGGGCTATCGTTCTCTCCCCCCAATGTTCTATAAGAAGGGGACCCGTTCCACCCCTGGAAATGCGGCTACAATCATGCCTATATTCTTGCTACATTTTTAGCGTGTCAGACGTTGTCTTTTAGCATTCCTGAAACAACGCATTGCATGTGTTTTTTCCTCTGTTAATGTTACCTGCATTAGTTCAGAGTCAATGATGAAGCCAAGATAGGAAATTTTTTTAATGTGTGTAAGTACAGATTTTTCATAGTTCACTGTGAACCCCAAATTCTCTAGCATAGTTTTTGTTTCATTGCGTGTTCCAAGAAACTCTTGGTCACTATCCGCTAGTAACAGATTGTCATCGATGTACCCAGTAATAGTGTGTCCTAGCTTCCGTAATGCAGCGTATAATGGCCTTCATCCTTTTGTGTATTTTCTGGGGGCACACGCTAACCCATTAGGCAAACAGGCAAACTGATACAATTTACTGTCCCATGTGAACCTGAGTATTTCTTAAGTATGTGGTACTGGTCTGCGTAGTATGCCACTTTTATGTCTATTACTGCCATGCTACAATCTTTTGTAACTAGCTTTAGGGCAGACTCGAAAGTCTCCATTTGGAAGTGATGATATTCTACACTGGCGTTAAACTCTTTCAGGTTCAGAATAATTCATATTTTCCACGTTTCTTTTTTTCAGAAAGATGCCTGAGATGAACTCACAATTCTTCTTCATGATTAACTTCTTCTACTACTTGCTTGGTTAAGAGTTCATCTATTTCCTTACTTATAAGCTCTTTCTCTTTTACATTGCAATAATGTCTCTTTCTTCCTATCTGACATGGTACGTCCCTTGTTCAAACTCTATGGTACAACCTGTGATGGTCCTGGATAATTTCTAAGTCTGTGGTAATGTTCAGCCACTGGGATTATTATGTTTCAGTTGCCTGCAATAACCTCTTGTGGGGTGTTTCTGGAAGGGGATTGTTTTAGTAAGCTAGAATTATTCCTAGGCGAGTTTATTCTCTGTCTTACCTCACCTTGATTCTTTCTGTTGGGTCTCGGAGGTCCTCTCATAGGCGCTCCTCTTGCTCTGCCCCTTGATACATGGGGTTGGCCATGTTTGTACCCCCAGGTCTTGGGCCCCGTACTGCCCTGGTGCGTAGCCATAGGCGGGGGCGCTCTGCCTCTGCCCTCTCACCGAGGCGCGGACCTCGGACCACGTGGAATGGCTTCTGATGCTATGAATATCTGTGTCGTCCCAGATTCTCTTGAATTGTTTCTTGAATATGTCTCAAAATTAGGGATGTGGTTCGATATTGGTGAACACAGTGGGGGTAATGCCACTCACATGTCCGGTTTCAAGAGATCAGTCTCTCATGCACACTGGGTATGGGTATTTGCATTGTCCTAGCAAGGCTATCCCCTCGAAGCCCGCACTAGTTATTTCTTCTGTAGCTTGCTGTTGTTCAGGGTTATTTGTTAATTCAATCATGCTAGCAAGGACCTGCCCTGCTTTGGCTATGCCGTTTGTATGACTTGCCCAGTCTCTCCTCGAAGGTTCTGGTCTGGTTTTTCAGTAAGTTCCAGACAAGTCATTTACATTTACGTCAGTAAGATAAGGCCAATTTCGGGTCTGTCATTTTTGCGACCGTTCCTTGAACTGTTCCTATAAGGCCGCCTTTGAAACACTATTTTTGCAATGTAGCGATCCCTTGATCAATAATGGCTGCAACCTTCTGTTGATCTCTCTTATATTTGTTCAGCACTTCTTGAATTTAGTGCCTAGGTTGGCTTCACCGTAGGGGTCATCTTGGGCATCAACTCCTTTGCCCGCAGCATTATCGGAGGCTTGAGGCACATTTGGTCTCAAGTCTAGCTTCTGTCTTTTTGGTTGGTGCTCTATTTCCAAAGACTCAGGAATCATACTCATCTGAAATTGCTGTTAGTCCTGCGATATGTAATCCCGCGCACTGCAAGGATAGCCCTGGGTCATACCAATAGTCATATGGGCGGTACTGATTATATTTCCTGATGCCAATGCCGTCATTCATCAGGATTGCATATTGTTCATGTTCAACTGGCACTGTATACTGTACTCATTATTAGGATTGTTACAACTCTGCTGCTTTGTATGTGGTTCGGGATTATTTTTGTTGTTGTATTGTCGACTTTTTCTGGATGTCAGAAACGGCACTAAGAATCAGATCAAGTTTTCATTTTCTTATTTCTTTTGTGTATGACGATCGCGGTCTACAACCGTGCGTTGGGCGAAAACCATCCGAATTTCTTGCGTGGTCCCCGCTTTGATTTCAGCCGCTGCGATGTTTCGACTTTTCTTGCTGCCATCCCCAGCGGGGCGGCTCTTGGTTTAGTTTTTGTACTGCCTAGACTCGCGGTCAAGCTGATTTCGTTCTTCCGATCTGTATTTGAAAGATTCTCGTTTCAAAAAGTCTATTTTTTCGAATTGAGTTTGCCATGCAAAATTCAATACATGTGATCAATATGGCGGACTTGTTTTTGCACTGCAATTGGTGGCGGTATGTTTTGCTATCTCACAGAATTTCCTCTTGGCATTGGAGCACCGCGAGCATTGTCCGCCTTTTCATCTAGTCGTGCGATTATCGAATGTGGTCCACAATCCCCAGGTAAACAAAGAGCAAATTACCTGTTTAAGCTATTCAACCTCAAAACTCTACATTGGGACCGGAGGTGGGATTTCCGCAACCTTGCCGCGATAATTACATGATACACAAACTGAATTTAAATTCCACCCAGTCTTGTCTGATCATTACAAACAGACAGACAAGAAGTTTAATGACTTTTACTGATAGACAAAGCAAATTTGTGTTTTCCGGGCGAATGCGGGAAATTGCCACGCGGAAAGGGAAAATCTGTGATAACATGCTTTTTCTGTGATCACAGATTTTTCCCCAGAGGCCATAGATTATATCTGCCAAAGTGTCAAGTAAATCACTGCATTGAAAGCTCTGACATTGCACCTACTTCCAGCTGGACAAAGTTGAAAAGACTTTATTTAAATAAGTAACAAGCAATTCAAAGCAGGAGTAAGTACCTTACCGTTGAAGAGACCCCATCCAAATGTATGCCTCCATGATTAGACACAAGTATACCTGCTGCCCCATGCTGTATAGACTCCCTTGCAGTCTCAGCTGCAAAAACAAAACAAGGAATACATGAGGACCAAAGTTCATGTTAAAGGTCTATGGTCTGATCGCTAATAGCCTCATCCCCAGGGACTCCAAATTTTACCGGAAGTGGTAGAAATTTTGGTATCAGAAGAAAGCTACTATTTTTCTCATTTACCCTGTGAAATTTAAGGGCTAAAGGATGTTTGGTTTGGGTGTTATAAGTGAAAATATGCTCCATTTTGGTTGACCAATATTAATTTTACACAGTACTCTATGGGAATTACAAACTCATGTTTTTGACTCTCACTTCAAAACGGGTTGAAATATTGGCGCAAAAATTTGCAGATGGGGTTTTGGGGGTAGAGGCCATTCAATGAATGATAGACTTAAATCGGGTCATCCCTCTTTAAAGGCCCACTGTGATTTAGCGAATAAAAGATAGGATTTGTTGTTTTGCCTATCTAATATAATGTCATACAGGATGGGCAGTCCAATATTTTGAGTAGTGGAGGTATCCACCAGTATCCACTACAATAAAAATATTGGACTGCCCATACAATATGACAGGGTACTAGATAGACAAAACATCAATAAATCCTACCTTTTATTCTCCAGTCTTATTAGTTTTGGTTGTTTTAATCACTGAAAATATTATCTACTTTCGAGAATATTAGTTAAAGTGGCAAACATATTCCTCCACTGTCCAAACAAAATGAACCTGTACTAGCTGTGTGCACTGCGTAACCTTATAAATGCGCGTAAACACTTGTGCAATGACATGGGGCTGTCCTGCCGGCCTCTATGAAGGTGCCCCGCTGCTGGGAGACTCATGGCGGGAGACGGGGCAAGAAACAGGATGCCCTGCACCGAGATACCCTACACTGCAGCATATGACACTGCATCATATGACACCGGGTGGCACCAGGGCTTGACATTCAAGCTTCTCAGGACCATCCCGGATCGTCACCTTGTACAATTCATATGTAATATGCTTGCAAACCATAGCTTTGTTCCTAAGACCAGTGATGTGCAGCACTGCTGAATATGCCACCCAGGCATGGTGCAATAGCTCTCACCCAAAGAGAAAACGAAACAAAATACTCAATGAGACCATGAGAACCATTACTGGCTGCCTCAGTCCTACTCCATCTGAGTTTTCTACCAGTGCTTTCATGCATTTCACCAGCAGTGCTTCAGAGAGAACATCACACACATAAACTGGTGAATAAGGCTCTGTTGGACAACAAGCACCTGCTGCATAATACTGTCAAAGAGTCACCCATCTCGGCACACAGATACTGCGCTCTCGTCGACCTTTCTGTCGACATGCTGCTAAACTCTCCAGCCCCCCATTCAACATCTTGCAGAATGGAACACTGCCTGGCTAGATACTCCAAGACCAGACCAATTCACTAACACACCTATGACAGAACTCCCACCTGGTAGCAATTTTCCATGTAAGGAATGGATAACCTTGAACCAGATTCACACAGGAGTCGGTCGTTTCAACAGCAATATGCACTGATGGGGCTGCGACCATCTCCAGCCTGCCAATGTGGCTCTCCATCACAGACCGTGGATCACATTCTCAATGAATGCGCTACCTTTGGTCCACCAGTGGATATAAACTTCTCAAACCCCAACCAATCAACAGTGAGCTAGCTCCACCAACTTCAACATATTTATCTGATGCCTCATATGCAAGAAGAAGAGCACAAACTGGCTACATAGAACTCTACAACAAATACACCACTGTGCCTGTGCACATATTACCTGCACACATACAATATAAAATCACCAGTCTCAACCAGTGTGTGCTGGATAAAAAGACTACAACAAAAATAAATGATGTTTCAACTCTATTTTTCCAAGACAGAGAAGAGTGGTACCCCACTGCATGACAGATGCAGTGGAGTGCCCAAAACCAAATTAGGTCAAAAGTTATCCACCCACTTCCTTCCACCGAGTTAAATTTATTAATTTATTTATTATAAAATTTGGCATTTGCCAGGCAGAACCCAATTAAATTCAAGGGATGGCTCCAGTACAGCAGGGAAAGATTTATGGGTCCGATTTTAGATGCATTGGTGAAAGATAAGGGACTCGACCACTACCCCAACTCGCCCTCCCATAGCCCTTATGGAATTCCAGATAACTTGTTCACAAGCTGTTTTACACAGACAGACAGACAGACAGACAGACAAACAGAAAGGTGATTACTAGGTCTCTTCCTTTCCGGCAAGACATTTTTACCTGTTAAAACTCCCTTGACTAGAACAGGTAGACTTGTAATGCTATGCAGCCAATCAAACAGCTCCCACGTTATATTGTTTGTTATTTTTGGTTGCCCATGTCCATACCTCCTGGATGGACCATAAGCACTGTCTCTAGTGATGGTATCATCTGAACTGTTAAAATTCTCCTGATCGAAGTTGGCAACGCTAAAAAAAGAACATTAAAACAAAAATACAACAAATTAACTTACATATACCCAGTTGAATTCTCAGGTAACCCTATGAATCATGCAATTTGACCTCTTATGAACTCTTGACATTTGACTTCACATGTATAGAGAACTTCAAACTCCATCACAAAACAGTAATACATCAATAACACAAAGTATCTTGAAGAATCTAGACTATCTTGATTTTGCTGTTACTGGATGCACGCACGCTCGCACGCACGCTCGCACGCACACTCGCTCGCTCGCATGCACGCTTGCACGCACGCACGCTCTCACTCACTCACTCACTCACCTTTCAGACTTAGGTATGTCATTATCTATTCAGTACTATAGTCTACAGTTACCTTATATGGGATGGATATGCAAAATTATTCCTCTCATCTGCATATTTTCGCCCTGCATATGGTGTATCTATGGTAAGCACTAATGCCTTATAGCCTGCCCGTTCTGCTCTTTTCACAATATTTGCAGTAACCTGTAAATCTGTGAGCACATAGAGTTGAAACCATCGGATTCCACTGGGTGCTGCTGCTGCTACTTCTTCCAGGTTTATGCTAGACCATGAACTCAGCACCATAATAGTACCCAAAGATGAAGCAGCTGAAAGTATATTCAAAGTCAATGATAAAGAATTAAATTATTTTCACAGAACTTTTTTTTATTGATGGGCTCTAGTAGCCAGGTAATCTAAAGGTGGTCCCTGGTGAGTCAAAAGTCATTGAAGGGTCAATTAGGGACACATTTCACAAAAGACAAGATTTTTTTTACTACAGGAGAGGAGATGTGTATTTTCATGGTATTCATAAATATTCAGAAATGCCTTCCAAGTATCTAGGCAACTTTTGTTTGCCTCATGCAGTGTTTCTAATGGACATAGCTTGTTTTGTAAAAAAAAAAGACACAGCACATAGCTTTTTAGCCAAAAGAAGCTGAGACAAGGTTCTTTTTTTTTTCTTGGCCTTATTACCTTTTTTCCCATTTCTGAAATGCCTGATGGTCAAATGTTGAATAAAGGGCAAAAACCAAACCAAGTGTTTATCAGTGCAAAGGGCCAATTTTAGCCCCCTCTCTAAAATTGTTAATTGATTCCAAACCTGGGATTTATCTCCTTATTTCACATGACAATATTCAAGATAAAAGGCATAAGAAAGGTCTAAATTGATTCAATTGCTGAGAAATACATGGGCGTATCCAGGACCTCGCACACTGGGGAGCATGATCCGGAATACAACCTCAGCCCTTGCGGCAGGGGGGTCCAGGAGCTGCTTGAGACCCTGGTGGGGTCCAAGTGCAGAGCCCCTGGTCGGACTGTGGTGAAAAGCCCCGGATTAATGTGCTATTTCAGGCAAGTTGAAGGTATTTTTACCCATTCTGGTGCTATCTGAAGCCTATATTACAGTATCAAATTCTTATTTTTTTAAACCTGGCCCAGGGTGCGCGAGCTCCTTCCACACCCCTATAGATATGCCCTTGAAATACTCCATCAGAGTAGCCATGTTTGCAAGGCACTTCAGGCAAAATATATGAAACAGAATGGAATTGAATTTTTGGTTTGGAACATATCCATAGCACCCACATTATGTACCTCTTGTTCAACTGGGCTAGAATGACCACTCTGTTTTTCATTTTCTGCTGTGTTTTGTTAATAAACCAACAACCTATGGGTCTGGGTAGATGTTTGTAAATACTCCCTCAGGGCCGTATGCAGGATTTATTTTTGGGGGTGCGGTACTTCAAAAGAAGTGGACCTTTTTTTCGAAAAAGTGGACCTTTCTCGATAAAAGTGGACCTAACCTCCATAAAATGGTCTTTTTTTGGACTTTTTGAACATTTTATCACCAAAAAGTTGACTTTGTCAAAATTTGGACCTTTTTGGAAATTTTGGACCTTTTATCAAAAAATTCAGCAAAAAGTGGACCTTTTGACCTTTTTGTGGAATTGGGGGGGTACCCCCCACACACCCTCTGCTGCTCATACGGGCCTGTACTCCCTAGCTCCCTTTTCTTTGTTCAGTTTAGTACCATACAAAAAACACTTACCTTTTGCAGTGGCAATTTCTCCCTGATGATGACTCAACTTCTGCACTGATGTTGACTGTACACAGATAGGAAATGGAATCTGATGGCCAAGTAATGATGTTGATGTATCTCTCTTTGACACATCTCTCAATACCCTAGGTCTCAATCGATATCTGGAAAAAATGTCCAAATCAATTACTGTGCTGTGGTTTAGAAAGTGCGCTAAACCCCATATCCCAAAGGAGAGTGTTCCAATTGCATTTAGGCCATGTAGGCCTACTGATTGAAGTATTGCATGTGTATCTTCCAATGACCATGTTTGATGTATCTCTCTTTGACACATCTCTCAATACCCTAGGTCTCAATCGATATCTGGAAAAAATGTCCAAATCAATTACTGTGCTGTGGTTTAGAAAGTGTGCTAAACCCCATATCCCAAAGGAGAGTGTTCCAATTGCATTTAGGAATACCAAGAAGAGTATTTAGATATTTGAAAGTCTCATTGATTTCCTGAAATTTTAGCTATATTTGATAGAAATAACTTCATTATTGTCCTTGCCAAATGAGTTCAGAACGGTGCTATAAAATGAGTAGCGTCCTTTGTCTGTGATAAAAATGTTAACCCTGGAACATTCGGCCATATCTTTTTTTTTCTGATGAGCTAGAGTAGCCAAACTGGATTATATTGTAAGAGGAAACAGGTCCCTATTAACCATGTAATTCATTCCCACAGGGTCCTACCCTGGGTGTGTCAGGGGGTGGGGAACATCGAAAATGGTCAATATTGCACCAAAAAGGGTCATCATTTGGCCATTATCTTTTTTCCATATGAGCTAAAGTAGCCAAATTTGGGTATATTTAGGAGGACACAAGCTCCTACTAACCATGTAATTCATCCCTTCATCCCCAGGGTCCTCCCCTGGGTCTGTCGGGGTGGGGGCAAAAAAGGTAAATATTGCACAAAAAGGTCAACATTTGGCCATATCGGGTTTTTTTCTAGATAAACTAGAGTACCCAAACATGGGTATATATTTGGAGGGCAAAAACCCTACAAATTATGTCCCTCAAAGTTCTCCCCTGAGTCTGTCGGGGGCAGTGTTCGAAATACAAATGAAAAAGTCCATGCACCTGTGCATGTAACTCTGAAAGTTACATGCACAAAATAATTGTTACATGCACAGTGCAAAGTTCCTGGTAAGGAATATAACAATGACATCATAAGTACAGTATTTTTACACAATAGTAAGGATGACCGTTCTTAACCTTATATTTAAAATTTACAACCTCCAAGTTGAAATGGGAGTGTGTTTTTTGCTTCAGCTATATCAATTTAATGACTAACAACTTTGCATGCACATGTGAGGTAAATAGTGAAACTTACATGCACAAGCCAAATTTATTGTTGCATGCATGTGCATGTTTTTGTGTGCTGATGGTTATTTCGGAACCTGGTCGGGGCTTTAGGAAAATATATAAAAAAGGTCAATATTGCACACACACACAAAATTTTATTTTTATTTTTAAAAAATTGACCACATATTTTTTTCTAGAAGAAGCTAGATTCAGCCTAAATTTGGGTATTGTAGGAGGGCACACGACTCTAATTACCATGTAATTCTATTAATCAAGGGGTCTGTTGACAGAAGGTGGGCAATATTTACAAAAGTCAACATTTCACAAAGTCAACAGTTGGCGTGCTTGGTGGTGGGTGCTGACATTTCTCCCCGTGACGTTTGAATTTTAGAGTTATTGTTTGGTGAGTATGATGAGTTGCCATCATGAATTATATTTTAGAGTTATTTATGGTGATTTAGGGAGTTATAGGTGAGTGTTTGTATGAGTATGAGGTTCATCAACGGGGTTTGATTTTAGGTTTACGCCAACTTAAACAGCAACTTAGGACATGCCAACTTAACAGCAATGGAGAATTCAAATCGGCATCAAACATCCGGCATAACCTGAGTGCTAGTCTTTATCAAAGACTGAATGGTGGTACACGGATAGGAGGTGCTCTTACACAAATCGGACAAAGACTTGACTAGGGGTTATAGCTGGTCACGAATATTTAAATTCTAATGACCGTTTAGGCTATACAAATTTTTACTACATGGTTAGAGGGAAATCGGCACACTATTTCCGAGGTAATGGCTATTGGGCCCTAGCAGTACACCAAGGAATACAGTGTGCCCTATTCCCGATCTACAACAATGTAGTATTTGTTTTATACACCTCACTGTGACTCTGGGGATGGGTTGTAGGGAAACAGTTCATTTGATTTCACTAGGGAATAGTTGCATAATAGGGAATCAGCCAAGAAAATAGAATGATTATGTTAATTGAATATTCATGGAGGTGTAATAAATTGCAATGTTTGCAGCGAGGTTAATTCATCTAACCTCGAGGGATTTTGATGTCAATAATTTTTTCCTAAATATGAGTCTTTGGAAAGAAGGTTTAAGAGGTGATTTTGTAATAAAACAGAGACTGCATAGTAAATGCACGTAGCAGTGCTCCAATTACATTGGAAAAATCCCCAAGGCCCCAAATAGAGCAGATCATGTCCTAGACACCCCTCCACCCTCAACATTTCAAGTTGACGTTTCATCGTAAATTTATTCAATCGCAGTGACTCTGCGGTGGGGTGAAATCATCCAGTCTGCCACCACATGCCTTCAACATGAGACTCAGTTCAGATGTTGAGGGTGACTGAATTCATAGGGTGGTGGCACATACTAAATTCTTTCCATTGGAATAAACAGCAGACCTCACAAGGACAGCTGCGAAGATTTAGGTTGTGAGTATCACAGCACCTAAATAATGAGTTATGGAATCAAACACAAAAAAGAGTTGATCGGCCAATTCCACCTAACAATTTGTTGGGAGGCACAGCTACTCCACCTGTAGACTAAGTTCCAGTCTATATTTTACTATAGTTGAGTCATAATTTCTTGGCCTGGCGTTACACACGCTTTGCTTTGCATGAACTGCGCTTATACGTGTGCAATCCAGTGGTGCTCCCATTGGTGGGGAAGTGGGCGGAAATAGTAACTTGGCAAGAAAATTATGACTCCAAAGGGATAATATAGGGACTGGGATCAAGCCTAGACTTCTGGGGAGGATTGACTTTGTAAAAAAGAAAAATCAAAATTATCCGGTTTGAGATTCTGATTTAACCTTAATGTAGTTATACAAATAATATTAGACACATACAAGAATAAATACAGCTAGAATGCATTTAAAGGATCAAAAAATGCCAACGAAATCCGGGAGCGAAACATCAAAAAATCAAATGTTGTAACAATGCTAGAATTCTCAACTTTGAAGGGGACAAATTCGCACTGGGGAGAAATCACTCCATTTTTTCGATCAAAAACACAAAAATTACAGGTTAAAAGCACATTAGCAAAAACAAGAGGGAAAAAAAGAATTTGTATTGTGACACCACCATATGAATTCGACAGCCTCAATCAACGGAATAAACTGCGTGAATTGTTGAAGGATTACATGGATATGTGGTGAGACACAGATCGAATCTGTGTCAGTGGGATATTAACCCTCGGACACAGACGATAGGTAATTGCATGCGTTTAAAGGAATGTTACATTACAAAATTACAAAGTAGTGTTCATTATACCAAATCAGTCAGACAAAATTGTTAATTCAAAAAACATCACGAAGATTTCAAAAATTGAAGCTCTAATTGAAAAAAGAAAGAAAACTGGTTCGTTTCACAACACAGAGTCTGAATGTTTGTGATTTAAACACGCTTTAACACAATTGACCCGAGGTCATTTTAACAATCTCTGCTATTGGGAAATCATTACGCCACTTACACTCATCAAATTGGTAAAGATAGAAGTGTTACAAGCAGAAAAGGGCCGTGAAATTTGCAAATGGTAATACGCCCTTCATATTTTATTATTTTTAATTAAAAAGGATTGTAATAATGAATAATAGAGAATTATTTTTTATTCGGCGTAGAGTTTGATGAAGCAGCCAGTCGTTAGAGCCATTGATTTACACGATGTTCACCGGTCTGCGCAAGTATCCCGATATGCCTTGGAAATATCATCACGAAACGTGTAAATGTGCGAAGTGCTATCCGTGGTGGTAACGGAACATGATGAATTTCGGGATATGTGAAATCATGAAAAACTGATTAGTACCTTGTGTAAAAAATGAGTTTGGACATTACATTAGACGTTAATTGATATTATTTATACACGTGAAGTTTGACAACATCGCCGGGTGGACGAAATATGTTTGGAAATCATCGGGAAATTTTGCCCGGTTTATGGAGATACATGTACATCAACATTGGTACTGTTATTAGTTTCATGAACATGTAAACCATGCATTTTGGGACATAAAACAAAATGAATAACTGAATTTGAAAGGGTTTTGGAGCACGATAAAATTGTAAATAAGGCAAAAGTAAACACGCTTTAAACGCAATGCAAATTTACCTGTCGTCTGTGGTAGAGTGTTAACCCTCTACCACAGATTGCGATCTGTGTAATGGGTGGGATAGTAAAAGGACTTCTACCGTGATGAACGTTTTTAAATGGGCGTACTCGCATCACGGTAGAAGCAATTCCGTATACAATAACCTGTAGCAGTGCAATGTGGTAAAATGAATAGGCTCCGAAGAAAAAGGTTTCGCCAAATATTCGCCGTTTTTCGAAGCTAACATAAAAATTGTTAAGAATCCCCGATGTAAAAACAAGGCACACACTTTACCTCAGAAGGTCTTTTATCAGAATAGATGCATAAAAATTCATAATGATTAATTCTGAGATACAAAATTCAGGGGAAATCCTTCCACATATAATTGTATAGTTCCACAACAGTGACGACAGAGGCAATTCCTAGCGACATACTCAAACATGTGAAAGCAAATTGATGATGTATATTAGTTTATTTCTAGCCTTTTTTGCAAATCACTGTTGATGAGTTGGATTATAAGGACGTTTAGCCAACAACTGGTGAGTAATTTTATCTAGTTGTATTGTGAATTCAATAAATCTGCTGCTACACGTTTTTAAGTACACTCGTCGCAAAACCTAAAATAGAGCGGTCCATAACGAAAAGGTCATTCCGATTAAAGAAATGCGTCTGGTTTGCTCGTAAGTTAGGGGTGCATTGGGAACTAGTCCAAATAGGTACCTTTAACTCTGGATATAAGGTACAAGAGACTTGCATTGACTTTCACTGTACGTGAAATTGACAATTATCTTCGTTCAATTGTGCTCCTAATGTTTTCAATTCTCTTAACTTACTGTTCCCCACGAGCTCAGCTCAGCTCACGCAGAATATGATGAAGGTGTCGGCTGCTTTCGATCTTAATTGAAGAGAATTCATGAGTAGTTTAAAACAAAAGTAGATTTGTATTTAAAAAAGGAAAGGTTGAGGGTCAAAACACAAAGAATTATGGTCAACCTCAATGTGCCGTCGTTCTTTGCCCCTTTTCCTTACAAAGTAGCTATGGAAAATACGGAAGTTTCACGCATTCCAACGAAATTTAGGGTTCTGCCGGAGAAAATAACATCTTAGGGAGTTGTGATCGCTATCGTTGCTGTCGTGCCACAAATGAAGACCGTAAGGAACTTCGCAGTGCAAAAATCGGGACTAGTAATAGCGCCGCACAATAAGTTACGTCGACCTTAAGGGGAGGAGGCACGTAAAACACGTTTTTATAATGTTAAACTTATTCTTCAAATGCTCCTATTTCCGTATTTACATTTCCGATGTGAGTGTAGTATCAATATTAGCTCCCTTTATGTTTTTTTCTTTGTTTTGTTTATTTTCATAAATCGAGGTTAGATTTTTCGCTACCAATCATATACATCTTATCATCAACTCATATGCACGTAGCAGTTCTACAAATTACCTTTTGGAAATCCCAAAGCCCAAATCGCGCAGATCATGTCCTATACACCCCTCCCACACCCCTCAACATTTCAAGTTGACGTTTTAATCGTAAATTTATTCAATCGCAGTTGACGCTTGCGGGGGGGATGAATTCATCATTCTGCCACCACATCCTTCAACATGCAGGATCGTTGTTTATGTTGAGGCTGCTGAATTCATAGGGGGTGGCACATACTAAATTCTTTCCGATTCGGAATAAACAGCAGACCTCGCAAGACAGCTGAGAAGATATTAGGTTGTGAGGTATGCACAGCACATAGAATAATGATGTTATGGAATCAAAAACACAAAAAACGAGTGATCGTGCCCATTTCACACCTAATCAATTTAGTGCGGCAGGCACAGCTAACTCCACTGTAGGACTCAGTTTCCAGTCCCTAGATTTTACTATAGTTGAGTAATAATTTCGTGGCCTGGCGTTACACACGCTTTGCTTGTTGCATGAACTGCGTCTATGGCAATCCAGTGGTGCTCCTTTTGGTGGGAAGTGGGCGTACCTAGTAACTTGGCCAAGAAATTATTACTCCAACTATAATATAGGGACTGGGATCACGCCCATAGACTTCTGTGACGGAATTGACTTTGTAAAAAAAAAAAATCAAAATTATCCGGTTTTGAGATTCTGATTTAATCCTTAATATTTATACAAAATAATATTAGAAACATACAAGAATAGAATACAAGAATAGAATGCATTTACAAGGCTCAAAAATGCCAACGAAATCCGGGAGCGAAACATCAAAATCAAATGTTGTACTGTAGATTCTGGCACCTTTGGAAGGTACACATTCGCACTTGGAGAAATCACTCATTTTTCAGAAACAAACACACAAATTACAGTTTTAAAAAAGGCACCATTAGCAAAGACAAAGGGAAAAGAATTTTGTATTGTGCCAGCACCCCATGAATTCGGCAACCTTCACGGATAAACTGCATGTGAATTGTTGAAGGATACATGGATATGTTGGTGGTAACGATCGTATCTGCTTCAGTGGGATATTACCCTCTGACAGAGATAGTATTGCATTTGCTTTTAAAGCTGTACATACAAAATTACAAAGAGTGTCATTATTACCTAATCACGTAGACACAATTGTTAACTTCCAAAACATCACGAAAATTTCAAAATTGAAAGCTCGTAATTGAAAAAAAGAAAGAAACTGTTTCGTTTCACTACACAGAGTCTGAAATGTTTGTTGATAAACACTCTTTCACACAAATGAGGCCGAGGTCTTTTAACATTCTTCTGCTATTGGGAAATCATTACCCACTACACTTCATCAAATTGGTGAATATAGTAAGTGTTACCATCAGAAAAGGTCCCGGGAAATTTGCAAATGGTTTAATACGCACATTCAAATTTTCTTATTTTCAATTTAAAAATGATTGTTAATAATAAAAGTAAGAATTATTTTTTATTCTGCTTAGAGTTTGATGAAGCAGCCCATTTCGTTAGAGCCATTGATTTACACTGATTGTTCCCTGGTCTGCGGGAGTAGCCCGATATCCTTGGAAATATCCTCACTAAACTTGTAATGTTGCGAAGTGCTACCGTGTGTGTAACGGAACTGATGAATTTCGGGATATGTCAATCATGAAACTGGATTAGTCCTCCCTTGTTTACAAATTTAGTTTTGACATGACCTTTACGTTACTTGATATTATTTATTTATACACGTGAAGTTTGACAACATCGCCGTGTGGACGAAATATGTTTGGAAAATCATCGGAAATTTTGCCGTTTTATGGAGATTTACATGTACATCAACATTGGGTATGTGTAATTGTGTTTCATGAACATGTTAACCATGGATTTGGGGCATAACACACATGAATTCACTGAATTTGCAAGGGTTTTTTTGGAGCACGATAAATTTGTAAATAAGGCAAAAGTAAAAACACGCTTTAAACGCAATGCAATTACCTTTCGTCTGTGTAGAGGAGTAACACTCTACACAGATTCGATCTGTTAATGGGTGGTGACTAGTAAAGGAACTTCTACCGTGATGAACGTGTTTAATTGGGCGTACTCGCATCACGGTAGAACACTTCCTAGACAATAACCTGTCAGCAGTGCAATTTGTGTAAAATAATAGCTCCGAAGCAAAAAGGTTTCGCAAATATTTGCCGTTTTTCGGGCGAATAAAATTGTTTCATATATCCTCGCTTCGTAAAACAAGGCACCCACTTACTCAAGAATGTCTTTTATCATATAGATGCATAAAATTCTAACTGATTAATTCTGAGATACAAAATTCAGGGGAAATCCTTCCACCTATAATGTTATATTTCCACAACAGTTACGACAGCGGCATACTAGCGGCCATTACTCACATGTAAAGCAAATTGTAAGATGTATACTGTTTGCTTTTTTAAGCCTTTTTTTGCAAATCACTGTTGATGATTTTGTAGTATAGGCGTTTAGCAACAACGTGGGTGAGTAATTTTATCTGTAGTTTTGGTAATTGTTACTTCATTAAATTTGCTGCTACACGTCTTTTAAGTACACTCTTCGCAAACCGACAATAGAGCGGTCCATAACGAAAACGTCATTCCGATTAAGAATTCGTTCGGTTTTTGCCTCGTATATTTCGGTTGCATTGGGAACTAGTCTCAATATTTACCTTATACCTCTGTATAATGTTCCCAGAGACTTCATTGACTTCCACTGTACGTGAAATTGACAACTTATCTTGTTCACTTGTGCTCTATTTTTGCATTCTCTTAACTTACTGTTCCCCACGGCTCAGCTCACCTTTCAAGCATAATATATGACGGTGTCCCGCTGCTTTACGCTTTAATTGAAGAGAATACTCATGATTATTTTAAAACAAAAGGTAGCTTTGTATTTAAAAAGAATTGAGGTCAAAACCCCAAAGATTATGGTCAACCTCAATGTGCCTGTCGTCTTTGCCCCTTTTCCTTACAAAGTAGCTATGGAAAATACGAAATTAACGCATTCCAACGAAATTAGGGTTCTGCCTAGAACTAACCTCTTATGTGGAGTGGATACGCTATCGTGCTGTCGTGCACAAATGAAGACCGTAATGAACTTGCAGTGCAATAATCGACTATGTAATAGCGCCGCCCAATGAAAGTACGCTCGACCTTAAGGGGAGAGGGCACGTAAATTTACTGTTCATACTTATTCTTCAAATGCTCCTATTTCCGTTATTTACATTCAGATGGGAGTTTTTAGTTCAATATTTAGCTCCCTTTATGTTTTTCTTTGGTTTTGTTTATTTTCATTTAAATCGAGGTTAGATTTTCGATACCACTCATACGTCTTCTCTGAGCCAACACATCTTGCCGTTTGGGGGATTTCGATTTTTTTTAAAAAATATTAAGAGGATTTAATGCATCAGCTTTCATATGACCAAAAATTTTACGTTATCTGCCATATATCTCCTAAAACACGGTGGGGTGGGGGGGGGCGGGGGTGGGTGGGGGCATTATTATCACCAGGGATTGTCCCTCCAGTTGTCCGAATTATTGTTATGTATCGCGCCTCCTTAACGGTCCCGAGCCACCAGTGGTTCCGAATGTCATATCCAGAACTGAATCCTCCTTGCTAAGGAACTCTCAGCCGGAGTTGGTAATGGTTGGTCCAGGTTACTGGCAATCATGTTGATATCGCGATTGCCAAGATATCTCAGATAT